>SCLH01063330.1:30103-42344 GCA_004367855.1 Oikopleura vanhoeffeni
TAGATAAATCGCATATTAATAAATATTGAACAAGTTATCTGGTGACGCGCTCAATCATGCCCCACTAAAAGGGCACTAACACCACCCCCTTAACACCACCACCCACTTTAAGGGCCTCAATGCTATTTGACAGGTCCTGATATGGGCGCTGATATGGCCATCAAAGTTATGTTTTACAATCTAGGTAACTTTTGTAACCTTTGAATTTTCGTATTATTGCTTTTTTACAAAATTTTGAGTTCGAATTTAACTTTTCGAGTTCGTCAAATTTTGAGATATTTTTGGAAAAAGTTACGAAAATTATGAAAAATTTTCCTCATTTTTCGGTAAATTTTTTGTTTTAATTATTTGTTTCGAATCAACGAGAAAAATTTTACAAAACGGCCACTTTAAATTTTCGAATAAGTCACCACATATTCTTTATATGCTCTTTGAAAAATCATATGACATTTTTTTGGTCGAAACTATTTGGAAATATTTTGAAAATTTTCCTCATTTCTTGTTCAAAAATTTTCAAACTTATTTTTGTTGGAATCATTAGCTGAAAATATTGAAAATGACACCTTTTATTTTATTCAAATATGTCCTCGTTTTGTTTCTTCTCTCTTGTTTATACTCTGAATCATAATTTTTGCAACGGAACTACGGTTTGGCAGAAATCCATCGAAGCCCTTTTTTATCCAAAATTAAATTTTTTTTATTTAACCGAAACTTGCCAAATTGGTAAGTCGACCCATCCACCGTTTAAAACTTATTTAATTTTATTAAAAAAAATATTTCATTCGATGTGCTAAAATTTCTGTTTTTTTCGTCTTTTTTCAAAATTTTGGATTTTGACGTAAAAATCGTATAAAAACAAATTGAACACATTTTAAACGGTGGTCGAGACCGTTTATCACGGTTACTAATTAATAAAAAATTAAAATTTTACCTTAATTTAGACACCTTCGATAGCAACCGCGCGTTTTTTGAGTGTTTTTCCAAAAGACGATTTATAAACTAAAAATAATCGATCTGAAGAAAATAAGATTATACGAAGTAAGCTCAAAAGTGGCAACTTTAGTTCGAAAAAGTTTTTATCCGAAAATTTTCAAGTAGCAAAAAGTTTACCATCAAGAGAAAAAAATTGAAATAGTGCAAATCTGTCAAATTGCACCAAGGCCCTTAAGGGGGTCGGTGCATTTTGACAGATACGGATATGGGCTCTTGATAAAAAACTTTTCACTGGGTTTATGAATTTATCTCAATATACCATCAAAGTAATGTTTGATAATACAGGTAACTTTTGTAACTACAAGATTTTTGAATTATTGTTTTTTTAGAAAATTTTGAGTTCAATTTAAACTTTTCGAATTCGACAAATTTTTGAAAAAAGTTCCGAACATTATAATAAAATGCCTGATTTTTTGTTCAATTTCTATTTTTATTATTTGTTTCTAATCAACAAAAAAACTCTTTAAAATGGCTACTTTAACTTTTGGCGTAGGTGACCACAAATTTTTTATATGCTATTTGAAAAATCATCTGACATTTTGTTGGGATTTTCGGTCGAAACTATTTGGAAATATTTTGAAATTTTTCTTCATTTCTTGTCCGAAATTTTTGAAACAAATTTTTCTGGAATCCTTAGCTGAAAATATTTGGAATGGCTACTTTCACTATATTNCCCCAAGAGAGAGGATCTGCAGTGAAAGCATAACTAGTCTTTTAATAAAAAAAAATATTTTACCTGTTTTTTGGAGTGTTTTTTTAAAGGCGATTTATAAATATAATAATTATGATCTGAAAAAAATCAGAATTATGACAAGTAGCAAAAGTTAACCATCCAGAAGAAAAAATTTGAAAAGTTCAGACTCTGTCTCTAAGCCCGCCATCAAACCTCACATACTAGTCCGTGGCCATTCTAGGCAAAGTGACTTGTCGAGCCCTTTGTTTAATAGTAATTTTTCCGATAACATTTTTATTCATAATATCGGCTGTTTTGAAATTCTTTATCTTTTTGGCTATTTTCTTTCTTCTATTCTTTTGTATGTTCTTGAAGAATACAGCAATGTTCGACCTGAAATCGCGGGCACTGAAAAATGTCAAATTGAGTTTTGGAACTTGAAAAACATTTTAAAAGATTTGATTTTAAGGATTTTGGCCACCGGATTTTAAGATTTAATGTATGTGTGCACAAAAAATGAAAAAAAATAGATTACATAAAATCAAATAATGATTCATTTTTTTTTCATTTTCACCAAAATCAATAATTTTTCCGATTTTCTCCTCGAAAAGGTAGAATTCTTGCAAAATAATATGAATGACTGTTATTTATTTTTGTGCAAAATCACAACTAAGAGTGTCCGTTTACCATAATAAGGTAAATTATACTGTTTACTTGTAAACACCGTGGGTAAAATCGGAGCACAAACGAAACGCGGCGGCAACGGCGTCCTCACTAATTTTCTTTGTTAGTTTTTTTGGGGTCGCACAAACTTGATTAAGGACTTCTGCGTTATTAAGTTAGAAGCCGCAAATATATTTTATATTATTATGTGAAATCTGATTTCATCCGTTTTTTTTTTCTTCAATAAAGTTTTTTGACAATTTTTTTCTTTTTAGATATCCTCGCTCTTTCCATATCGTAAAAACCGAAAAAAATTTATTATATTTTTCTTATCAATAATTGATAGCCTTTAAATAGATAGTTTATAGTTTTTTGGCTAACGTATATTTGGATAAAAATAATGATTTTTCAAAGTCCAGGTGGCCCAGATATGGCCACCGCTGAGTAGTCCTGTTTTAAAAAACTTCTGATATGTGGGTTAATCGGGTATGCTCAGAAATTCTGAACACCGACCAACTCAGATGGTCGGTAATATTAATTACCACCACTTTGAATGATCATATTTCTTCCTGGGCTAGTTTCTGATCGACATACCGTAACTCATTTTGAAGCCTCAATACAAATTGCGGATGAAAATAATAAAACGTTTTCTTATTTACGAAAAATGTTTTTTTTATTCGATTTACTTTTTAAAAACGTAAATTTCGTATCTTGATAAATTTGAAGAAAAAACGGTGAGATCTTAGTTTTACATCATCAATCATAGAAAATACCGCCTGAAAATTCGAATTATAAAAAAACTTATCGCAATACTCTGCGACCGCTAATTAAGCGGCAAGAGTTTATTTGATCATATGCGCGAGTACATAAAATCTAACAGAAAAAAAACTTGAGAATTTTTTTCTTAGTTAATCAAAAAATTGATTGAATTCTCCGAATTAATTAAAACACACCGCACATTTGGATATATTGTAAAATATCCCCGCCAAGACTTGTTTTGCTCTTGCCAGTGATCACAATTAGCACTAAGAGTTATTAAAATATTTTAAAAGACAAACAATTTTTGTCTAAAATAAAACAATTCAGTTTTTTGCTTTATTTTTTACACTGAACTAGTATAATTTATATGTCCTAATTACTACTTTCTACACATGTTACAAAAATATTTTGTTTGCTTTCTTTTGTCAAATAGATGACATTTTTTTTGAGCCATGTAAAACTAAAGACAGTAAATATAGTCAAAAACCTATTAAGCAAATATGTATCAATTATACACTTCTTTTTGGCTAGAGTAAAGCTTCATTTATGATTTGTCACTCATAACAAAATACCTCATTTATTTTATTTCCGGAATGAAATTGCATTTCCAAAAGAGAAAGAAAGATGAAAATATTTTGAGGTGAAGAAATCAATCAACTAAAAGATTTTTTTCGATAATCTATGAATCAAATCTTTATTTTGAATCACATTAAAATTAAACAAAAAAATTCTGCTGGTGAATAGGCCTTAAATTTTTTTTTTTCAGAACATTTTCTTAACTTTCAAAAACTCATCGTTAAGCCTTAAGGTGCGAAATTTCGATCGCGACAAAGTTGCTTTATCTCAAGAAGTAAATCAATATACGAGAAATATTTGTAAGTTACAAAGGATCAAGAATTTTGAAAAACTTAAGCATTTCAAATTAAAGTTATCCCGATAATGTTTAAACTATGATAAAATCTAAGCGCGCAGAGTAGAGCTGGTAATATATTACCAAAATGAGTAGTGGGTTTCAACCCCCAACCTGCAACCGTCTGTGTTTTAAAATCACAGAGACCAAAAATATTTCTGGGGAAGTATCATTGTTGGCACCGCAATAATCGGAAACAGCCGCCAGAAATTTCACCCTTATTTTTTAATTTCAAGAATTTTGGTGAGTTCAGATAATTGCTCCATCTCAGACGGAAACTGGCATTATTTGGATGCATTTTTTTAATTTATTGCGTTAACAGAAGCAGTGAGCCCAGATAATTAATCTACAAATATACTTATAAGGCTTACTTTCGGAGAAAGAATGTTGAACATATTTATTTTGACCTCGCACCACCTGGTGCTGCAAAGCAGCAATTTTTTCTATCTCGTGACTGGGGACCCAAAATTTGAATCTACTGAATAAACTTTGGGGTAGTTTTTCAACTAAAATGTTGCATCATTTTTTTGTTATCCGACACACCTGGTTAATTTAATAACTCAATTTCTGAAATGAATTTTTTTGAAAATCAGCTCATTTATTGAGAAATAACCATACCGATCGTCGTGCTTTAAACACACTCAGGTGCAGGTACTAATATAACATCGCGTGCAGGTGAGGGTTTAACTCGTAGACTTTAGACATGAGATCTGTACCAGACCTCGATTTTAGACTCAACTAGTTGCCTCACTTTTAAATCGGCCATGTTAGCAAAGTTTCATTCATCAAGCATTCATTTTCAAATAGCTTAAAATATATATTCAGAGACAATTTAGCTATATCAAAGTTGAAATACAAAATAAATTTTTAAACGAATTAACAGGCATTTAATGAAGAAAGAAAACAAAAAAGTTGCCGAAAAGTTGCTAAAGTAGCGAAAAAAGTCGCCAATAATAGATGAAATTAAACCTTAATTTATATTTGCAATTACCTCATATAAAACTTCAAATGATTTTACCGTCTGTCTTAAAAATAATATATGTTTTCTACAAAATTCTCTAGTGAACTGACTCTTAAATTATTGTTCAATATCATTTATTGTGGAAGAGACACGCTGAGACATAGTCACAGCCTACGACTATCGCGCGAACAACTTTCTTTGATTCTAATGAATTATTTTCGGAAGATTGACTTCTAGAAAGATTGCTCTATTCTAACCGGAGGCGCCAATGTTTCACGAAAATGATTACAAACAGAAATCTTGAAATTAAAAAAAAACTCAATCGGTAAGATTATTGGATTTTCTCACCTTCTCTCTCGCCTACGCCATTCTTCATGTAACAGCATTTTGGAAAGCTTATGACTCTGGAATGCTCTATTTAAACTGGAGGCCATAGCTGCAATGCATTTAAAGTCTTAGAATTCCGTTACTGGGATTCTTTAAGGGGTCCCTTTCCGCATGAATTTGAGTACTTTTGAAAAAAAATATATAGTATCAATATACAGTTAATCTTGAAAAAAGTACTCAAATTAGGCGTCAAAAAAATTCCAGGGGTCAACTTCAAAACGTTTTTAAGACTTTTTCTCATTACCATGAAAAGTCTGAATAAAAATCCACGGTGACGAAATAATCAAAAATAAGGTTTAAAATATTCATAAATAAATCCTTTCTTCTTGAACAAATAAATCACGTGACGTGTTTGGAAAATATTATTATGTTCGAAAACTCTTTAAATAAAGGTGTTATTGGCCTCAAAAATATTGGTGTATTTGATCACTATTTGTTTACTTCAAAACCAAAAACTTATTTCCTAATTTGAAGGTACGTGATCGTTTTGGACTTTGGTGTAATGGGAAAAAAGTCTTAAAAAACTTCTAAAGAAACCACTTCACTGGCTTTCAAAATTGATTTTAAGCAATTTTTGGAAAAAAAACAGTAACTTCTTTACCAACCGTTATTCCTTAAATATACGGTCACGTGATCATTTTCCGGGGCTAGATGTATGGAAAAAGATGTCTGAGAATTGTTTTTCTGATCACGATGAAAGGTTTAATTTTGTTGATTTAAAAAAATTTTTGCAAAAAAATAATACGTGTGATACAGTAAAAACTTTCCAACAAAAAAACGCACAAACCGGTCATAACTGATCTTGTCATTAATGATTGACGCGCGTAAAATGCGATTAAATGGTGTGGGGGCAAACCTAGTTGGCTAAAATCGAGTCTCCGAGTTTAAAAATAACTCAAAACCGTTTTTTGCCGATTCTGGAGGAGCGAATTTATACAATTTTTTGAGAGCAATAGTAACGACGACTCGCGGTACGGTAATTTTGTGGTTAGATTAAAGAATCTTGATAATTTCCTATTCTGAGTAACTCCGGAGGAGTAGGCTTTTGCACTGATCGTTCAATTAGATTTTAGAGATGTGATGATTTTTTGTTCAGAAATACATTATATTAGAAGTATTGTGGGTCTACAGATGTGTACTTTTCCAGATATTTGCCTCAAAAACACAGAAATCGGTCTGTTTTTCGAAAGTACGCACCTCCATAACGAGTTCCCTTGCGAATAAAAAAATCCTCAAACCAAAAGAAATCTGACGTCTTAGAAAATTATCAGGAAAGAATTCTCGTAGCAAGATCAGATTACTAAACTCGGTACCCCATTTTGGACTGCTCAAGATTCCTATTCAAATCATCAAAAAGCAAATCTGAATCAAAAACTTACAGATTTAAGAAATTTTGAAGCGTGGCTGGAGATTTCTTATGAACATTCTGAAAAGCCGATATAAACAATACATTTGTTTGTTTTCTACGTTGAAAAAAAATAATTAAATTCTGACGGACATGCAGAATTGTACTGTAAGATGAAGCCCAAAAGTAAGTAAATGTAACCCGCATTTATATCAAGTTCAATTTTATACTTGCTCTAGTGTAGAATCCGCATATTAATGGAATATTGAACAAGTTATCTGGTGACGCGCATTCAATTATGCCCCACTTAACCCTTGGTGAGCACAGACCAATTGTGGCTTCTAGCATATCTAAATCTTCCAAAAACGGCGGACAAAAACGGGATCGTAGAAATCATTTTCTTTCAACCATTATTTATTGGAAAAATTTTGATTATTCGGTTCCCGAAAAAAATTGAGAATTTTTTTCGAATATTTGTTTCCAGAATTACTGGGCTGTTGATTATATAAGAATTTTTCGCTCCTATTGTTTTACTTCCCTGAAAATTATTTACAGAAACTAGACATAAAATACAAGTGTGAGATTAGCCAGTTTTTAAGCAAAGCGTTTTTGTCGCATGGCATAAACAGTTTAAATAACAAATGGTATCTAGGCAGATAATTTCTTTTTCGGAAAGTGAACATTTCTCAAATTTTTCAACTTCAGTATCCCCATTAAAAAATGTAATTAATTATAAGTCAATTTAAGTCAAGTCAAGAGCTGTCAACAGTTTACTTCATTACCTCATATTTTACATGAAAGTAATAAAAAAATGTAATGAATCTGCTGTTTATAGGGAAAAATAAAACATTTAATCGAAAATCATGATTTTTGCCCATCAAATTTTTTGACTATTTATAAATTAACTTTTGATTTATAAATATAACCAAAGGGACAAAGACGATGACGTAGGCCAGATGACCTTGTGCGATCGTTGCCAGACAGAAATGTAACTTGTGAAGACAAATGTGACCGTGTATCACGTGCTAATGGTATACCCTTGCGCTTTTCCTCACTGAATGATTTTTCTAAGAACCGAAAAATTTGAAATTCTAGAATATGGAAATTTCGGATGCGAAAGATATTACCTCTCAACTTCCTTAATGCACGAAAAAATTAAAATTCTCCAACTGCCTTAGCTTTCTGTAAACAACCATTCAAAAGTAGAAGCCAACACATTGTGGCTCTGGTGCGTTAGGCGAACTTTTTTTTATATCTCACAGGGTTAAAAGGGCACTAACCAACCACCCTTAACACCACCACCCACTTTAGGGCCTCGGTGCTAATTGACAGGTCCTGATATGGGCACTGATTGGCCATCAAGTTATGTTTTAAACAATCAGGTAACTTTTGTAACCTGAACTTTTCGCTACTTCATTGCTTTTTTACAAAAGTTTGAGTTCGAATTTAACTTTTCGAGTTCGTTCAAATTTTGAGATTTTTTGGAAAAAGTTACGAAAATTATGAAAACATTTTTCCTCATTTTCGGTAAATTTTTTTGTTTTAATTATTGTTTTGAAATCAACGAGACAAAAGTTTAACCAAAACAGGCCATTCACTTTAAATTTTCCGGAATAAGTCACACCACATATTTCTTTATAAATGCTCTTGAAAAATCATCTGACATTTTGGCGATTTGGTCGAGAAACTATTTGGAATATTTTGAAATTTCTCATTCTTGTTCAGAAATTTTCAAAAACCTATTTTGCTTGGAATCAGTTTAGCTGAAAATATTGAAAATGACATCACCTTATTATTTTATTCAAATATGTCCTCAGTTTGTTTCCTTCTCTCTTGTTTTATACTACATGAATCATAATTTTTTGCAACGGAAACTAACGCTTGGCAGAACATCCATCGAAGCCCTTTTTTATTCCAAATGTAAATTTGTTTTATTTAACCGAAACTTGCCAAATTGGTAATCGACCCATCCACCGTTTAAAAGTTTATTTTAATTTATGTAAAAAAAAATTCATCTCGATGTGCCTAATAATTTGTCTGTTTTTTTTTTTTCGTCTTTTTTCAAATTTTTTTGATTTTCGACCGTTAGAATCGTATAAAAAATTGAACACATTTAAAAAACCGGTGGTCGAGACCGTTAATCTGTTCTAATTAATAAAAAAATTAAAATTTTACCTTAAATTAGACAGCCTTCGATAGCAATACCGCGCGTTTTTGAGTGTTTTCAAAAGACGATTTATAAACTAAAAATAAATCGATCTGAAGAAAATAAGATTAACGAAGTAAGCTCAAAAGTGGCAACTTAAGTTCGATCGAAAAGTTTGTTATCACGAATTTCAAGTAGCAAAAAGTTTACCAATCAAGGCACAAAAAAATTGAAAAAGTGCAAATCTGTCAAAATGTACCGCCTTAAAGCCAATTAAGTTTTTAGTATTACTGGAATTCATCGTAATCATCACCAAAATTTTCTGGTCAAATTTCGACCTAGATACATGTAAGTATCAAACGTTACCATTTTGTGTTTATTTTGATTGTTTTCCAAATGTTGACTTTCAAATCATTAATTCTAGACTACGATTTTAATTATTCTGATGACGACAACTGATGACGTCACAATTTCCCACAGTTAAAAACATCAGTTTTTTTCTTTCCAAGATAACGGTGAAATATAATTTTATTTTGCAAATTTTTACCTACCATTCGATTCGTACAGGCGATCCGCACAGCTGCCAGTCACTTTATTCATAAATTACATTAAATGGTCTTAAAATAGGCCAATCAAACGTGAGACATTTAAAAAAATTCTCTCAAATTTTCAGCCAAATCCAATATAAAAATAGGGCTTTTTACAGGTCTGGTCTAAGTTCAACACTGTGCAGCCTAGTCCAAATAAAATCACGTGACCAAATAATCAAAAAATAAGGTTTGGAATATGTCATATCGAAAATGATGCCTTGTGGGCCTTTTTTATCAGGGGTCATAACTTTGAGGCAGGGACCAATGAAATCACAGAATTCTTGACAATAAACTGATGTGATTGGACACTGCCTCAAAGTTATGACGCCTGATAAAAAAGGCCAACAAGGCATGATTTTTTATATTAATCCTTATTTCTTGAAAAATAAGATCACGTGCCGTTTTTGGAAAATGTTGTAATGTGAAAAGTTCTTAGATTTGGCTAATGATTTCTCAACAATTTGAAGGTCATTTGATTGTTTTAGGCGTTTGCTGTAATGGAAGAAAAGTCTTAAAAACTTATAAAGATTCTTCTTTTATTTTGTCAAGGTTATTTAAGTACTTTAAAAAAAAAACAGTACTATTTTGGCCGACCTTATTTCTTGAATATAAGCCAATCATCTTCACGCATTAAGGGGGTGGTCGAGGCAATCTGGACCTTTTTAAACTGCGCTTCAAAAATAAACGGAGAAGAGTAGTAACTTCATTATACTTGCATTGATTTGTTATTAGGCAGATTTAGACTGTAATGAAAAAAAGTCTAAAAACTTATAGCAAGATCTTCTTTTATTTGTCAAGGTTATTTAAGTAACTTTTAAAAAAAACCAGTACCATTTGGCCGACCTTATGCTCTTGAAACTAAGCCAATCATCTTCACATGCATATAGGGGTTGATGCGGCGGTCCAAAGGGCAACTGGAACGCTTATTTAACTGCGCTTCAAAAATAACGGTGGAGAAGAGAGTACTTTCATCTATACGTGTATCAAAGACCAACAGTTCTTTGATAGAACTTTGGTTATTAAAAAAAAAAATTTCCATGTTGGAATAGGACCTGTTCACCTCTTAGATAAATGCCCGAAAATTAATAAACTTAAGGATGTAGTGATTCCTCACATTCTGCAGTGATAAGTCGATACAAAAAGCAACAATTCAATCTTTGTTTAAAAGCACAAAACAAACCCCAATGCAAAAGAACAAAATCTTCGAAATTTTATGCAATCTTATTTCGATTTTGCTTACAAACGATATATTCCTCAAAATTAGTTCAAACGAGAAGAAACCGTCTGTGGCAATGAACCACCAAATCAAATATATGCACCCCGGTTGACGTAAAGCAACATCTCTTCAGTTTTCCACGCCTTCGTTGAGGCACTCGAAAAAATCAAAGCAGCATTCTTTTTCGAGCAAATGACTTTCCATCGGTGACCGTAGAAAAATTCATGAATTGAGTTTGGGGTCCGAAATTGCAAAAAAACAGCCTCCTGTAAATTTCTAATTTGTGATTCTGAACTGAAAGCTATTGCCAAACATTTGAACGCTAATTGCAATTTAAACCTGGGAGAAGAGGGGGGCAGTCGGACTAGGCTTATCTTCGAGCGATAAGCTCCAAAGAAAAACGCTGGTTCTTTGCAGTGTTCTAGAAAAAAAGGGTCGATATTATCCATTGTATAAACCACAATGGACTAAAACGCTAAATGGATAAATTGAAGATTTGAAAACCTCTAAAATAACGTGAACAAAAGAGTTCTAGAAACAAATTCTGACTAATTCAATCTAAATTGATTAAAAGTCAAACAACATAATTAAAATAAAATATTTTTTTCCGCGCCGAAAAGATAATTTCAAAAATGCCATGGACATCATCGAAAAAAACCGTTGGACAGCTTTTGAAAACAGTTAGTGCAAACTGTAAATTCGATTCTTTTACTCCAAAGAAATAATATTGTTAGTTTGTTTGAGCAGAATCAAAATCTAAATAAGCGGATTGGCATAAATCTGAATTTATGTCGATGACCGAACTCTTGTTCTTGCCAGGTCTCAAATTCAAAAATCTCAAAAATTATCCATTATATTACGTTTATTCCATATGTACTACCAGACCCTAGAAAAACATATAAGCACTTAATCGACAGAAGAACGCCACTGGTAAAGTTGTATAAAATTACAAGTTCATAGATTAAAATTTAGGGTTATATCAAAATATATAACGCCAGAGGATAGGATTCTCGGTCTTGCTATAGGACCACTTAGTTTTCGCTAAGTTCTGGAGTACATTGCAAAAAAGTTGGCCAAAAGCTGTATTTTCGCAAAGTTGAAGGCTAGTTCTTTTATAAACTGCGCTAGACTCTAGAATTATACTCTCCGAGACCTGACTGTCGGCTAAATATTTATATCGAAGAACTATGTCAAAAGCGAACCACCATATCCCTAAAAGTTTTCAACACCTATTGTCAATGACCCAATCTTACAACGAATTATTCACGAAGACCATGTTCTAATCCCACGTGGAAACCCACCTCGCTGAACCAGGAATTGTAGATATTTTATTTCCTATAGCGCTAAATCGCAAAAAATAGATCATTATTTTTTCATAATTTTCACAGCATTCATGTTGGCGCATTCGTCACTTTGAGCTCAAACTAAGAGGAACGGTATAAAATCGACGGACTCAGGCGCCTCAATCAATACGATTCGCCTTTGCTTTGCCTAACAAACGCAGCACGAAAGTGGCGCGATCCTGTTTCCTGCGAACTAGCCCTTGATCATCAGTACGATTCTGATTACCCAAAAAAAGTGTTTACCAGCCATAAATT
>SCLH01063330.1:42365-58287 GCA_004367855.1 Oikopleura vanhoeffeni
GACCAACGGTTTGGATAGAATCTTATGTTATTAAAAAAAAAAATCCAATGTTGGAATAGGACCTTCAAACCTCTTAGAAAAGGCCCGAAAATTAATCTTAAAATTTTTCACAGCCTTTGTCTATGACCCAATTTTTTACGCAATTTTTTTCACGAAAGGACCATTTTCTAACACGTGGGAATCCAACGCTCGGGGGACGGGATTTTAGATTTTTTTTCCGTAGGTAGCGCTAAATCCGCAAAAAATGATCATTTTTTTAAAATTTTTTCACACAGCATTCCATTGTTTGGTCCGCTTTGTTCGACATTTGAGCTTCAACTATGACGAAGCGGTTGAAAATCCGACGTCATCGGGGCCCGAATTACGATTTCGCTCTTGTTTGCCTACAAACCTCGCGCCGAAAGTGGCGCAGATCTTGTTTTTCTTCTCTGCGGTTCTGCGTTAACTAGCCTCTGCGACGGTCATTTTGAGCCTAATATTGGAATGATTGAGAAAAATTTTTGGTCAAATTTTCAAATTTGAAAAATTTTGGGAAATTTCAATTTTTTTTTACGATTATCAAACACTAGAAAATAATTCGATTGGTCAACTTGAATTTTTGTATAAATCTCCGTTCTTGTTTTCAAATCGACCGGTGACATGCTACTAGCATCATTTTGATAGGACTTCCCGACGCACACAGAGTGGGGATCCAGCGGCACGTTGGGAGAGTAAGAAGTCTTCATTATGAACTGTAATAATGAATCTTTATCGAGCATCCAAAATTCTCGAAATATCATGAAATTTATCTGGTTCCATCTCGATCATTTTTTGAGGTTTATAAGCAAAGCTGCTTTTAGAAATCAATACGAAATTAATTTCACCAGTATGGCTTATCACTTGAGAATAGAATAAAATCTGAAACATCGTAAATGAAATCATTTTTATAAATAAAATTCAATTGAACATTTTTTTAAATTTAGCTATAGAATAATCATACTAACTGAGTGAATAATTTTCAGCCTTACAAACTTTTTTATGAAATTTCTTCTGGTGGTTAAAATTTCGAGTTAAAATTTCCTGTCAATATTTAAAATTTCATTTATAAACGTAATAACACTGCAAAGATTTATTATTTAGGTTTGTGGAAGAAAATTTTCTTGTTTTATGAAACAAAATTAATTGCTTTTCATCCCAACAAACAATAAATTACAGAATTAAATTGTTAATATCAGTTCTTTCGATTCTGTGGAAATTAATAATAATATTTTTGCTTCATTCTGGCCTTGACANTTGACAGAGTCTGTCAATTTACATTAACATTACATTACATCTGTAATTTACATTAACCACCCCTCCTTTGAAATTACATTAAATTGGGATGCTCATTCGATAAAATTGTAGGAAATCAATCTTTGTGGCAACTAGTTTTCCAAGAGTTTATGAACACATTAATCGCACACAATAGATCTGGTTTTCAAACATTTATATTATGGAACAAGAAAGATAGTTTAGGTGCTTCTGGTGCTATTGACATCTTCTGCAATTTCTTCTCTAATGATATCGATCATGATGCCCGAGTAACTTAAGGGGATTGTGGGTGCTTCCAGTAATGTGCTGCGGCAAAATAAGCGTTTTTTAAAACTCAAGATATCATTTGTGAGAATGAGTGAAACGTTTAGTTTGTTCCCAATGTAAATGAGTCGTACCTGAGAAGTCAAAAACTGATCATTTCTAGAAAATATAATCACGGCAACCCTTTAAATGCTTAAGAGCTTATTGCGGTATTTCTTTTCATTGAATATACCGTCAATCCACGTATCCAAAAACAACAAATGCCAATTATTGATCAGAAAAAAATTCTCTCAATTTAAACCAGCATATTGTATAAATCATCTTAATTCGCCGAACAATTATTTTTGAAAATTCCTTGCTATAGTTAAATCATAGGCAAAAATGAAATTATTTTACAAAAAAAAAGTAACCTCCACGAACGGCCATGCGATCTTCTTTCTCTCTTTTTTCATAAATCTTTCTATTATTATTAAACTTTTACACCCAAGCAAAATTTTAATAATTTTTTTTATATTTCTCGCATCACTCCTTTCTGCTGATTTAATGCGCACGCATTATATATTGATTAGGCAAAAATTGAAATATTGAAAAGGCGCAAAAATCTGAACAACATTCATATTGAAATCACTTTATTACGAATTACTTTCTTGCGAGTTGTTTTTTTATTCTGAAAATGATACCATATCTCGAATTATTTTTCCGTTTTTTTATCAAAGCCGATAACGAAATTTTTGGAAATTTTCTAGAATAATTTGGTCAATAAATTTCCAATTTTATTTAGTCTGCAATCTCCGTGAAAATTGATTCACTAATGGGTTTTTTGTTTTCGATCCATCTGTTCATTATGTGCCATTCAGTTAGCAAGCGATTTCAATGTTCTAGAAAAAAATATCCAGAAATAATTTGTGTTTGTTTTAATTTTCGTTTGTGTGTGAGACATTGGTTATTATGAAATTTCAATATAAAATTGTATTTTTTTTTAACGTTTTCGGATGTTTTATTAAAATCATCTTCAGAAGAGAAACAAAATAATTTTAGTCGCAGAAAGTTTTTTTAATTGCAAACGATTTCCGAGTGCGGATGATTAGCTGCAAATTTGAAAAAATACTGAATTGCGACCGTGGTCGAAAATAACTATCGCAACCAGCAATCCCCTTAAATATCTTATTCTATTCCTTAAAAGGCAAATGAGAGATTTAAGTTACTCGGGCATCATGATGGATATAATTCAATACATGAACAATGCATTTTTTTGAAATAAAAAAATATTTTTGTCATCTGGTCACCAAGTGGTCAGAATCCTGGTGGTCAGAATATGTTTTTGCCGACTTTTATGGAGAAATTATTTTAAAAAATTAAGTCGGAAAATTTCGTAGGCAGATTTTTCTATTTTTCACAAACATTTTGGGCACCATAATTTTCTTCTTTCTAGTCCTAAATAAGTTTTATTTTTTGATTAAAATAATTAGAAATTTAAGCATACTTCCGCACGCGTTCCAATTTCCGTTTTAAGCATAATTATATCGAAAATTCTATCGCGAAACATGCTTTTGGTGGGGTAGAACATCTACCCTAGAAGTTTGTTTTTAGTTGAGAACTCTTTTTAAAAAAATTACCGTGCACAACTGTATATCATATCACCTAGAGTTGTATTTCAAACAGGTTCACGATGAAAGATTGTGTTAGCCAAGGTGTAAGCCAAGGTAAATACCTTATTTTTTATCAAATAAACAGTGATTCAATAAATTAGCACGGTCGTCGTAAAGACCTCGTTAATTTCAAAGCCAGTCGGATTTTTCTTTATTATTTTGCTTTCCACTGGTACTTATTGATGTGCGTCGTAATTGATGTTTTTTCATTTGAAATGATTTGGTGTTTTTGGCGAGTAAAAGATTAATTATAGATTTTTAATTTTCGAACAAGCAAACATATTTGGGAGAATTTTTTGGTAAAATGTTAGATCCAATCTCGGAATTATCCGTGATTTCGGAAGAGGATCTTTTTTCGGAGATTTTCAATGAGGTAAAGAAGAATAATACCTTGAGAAAGGGAGATATCAAAGAATTAAGACGAATTTTTGAGCAAGAAGAATGGCAAAAAAATGTAGGCGACGACCTAGGTAAGTTCTTATTGAAATCTGTCATCATTATTCTCAAAAGTTTTGCGCATCTTATTTGAGGTCAAAATTTGATGGGTATCAAAGCTAGAAAAGTTTAGGAAATATACAAAGTTCTGAGCTCTCTAGCGCTACATATCCCTTTATTACACTTTGGTTAGAATGCGTAGCCACGACGATTTTTCTATCGAATTCTTCTATCGAATTCTTCTATCAATTCTAATATCTGGCTACGCATTCTAACCAAAGTGTGATAAAAGTATATGGATCTCCGTCCCGAATGCAGACTGGAGACCCAATTCAAATGTTGCTAAATTTGGCGCAAATAATGTAGTCGGCTGATTAACTGACACTTATATGCTAACAAAAAGTCTGCATTCGGGGCGGAGATCCATATGATCATTGATCACTGTCATTGACCACGATCAATCGTATTGTTTTGAACTTATTAGTCTAGGAAAAATTGCAGAGAAATAAACCGAACGGTTCCGGGATTGGCCATTTGATAAATCTAACCTTCATCTTCAATGAAGAATGATTTGGTAAATGATGAAATCGTCGTGGCTTCTTCAAGATTCTTCATAGATAATTTGGAAAAATAATTTTGTGACCGATACTGTATTGGCAATACATGCTTTTTTGAAATTTTGTTTTGATGTCGCTGCTCAAAATGAAATTGTACCAGAAAAAAGTATCAAAGCATTCATTTCTTCACGAATCTATTTTATAAATTATATGGAATTTGGTTATATTATATAACCAAATTCAATATAATTTATAAAATAGATTCGTGAAGAAATGAATGATTTGATGCTTATATAAGAACTTAAATAGAACAATTTGTGCTTTTTTGATCGATAGTAACCGTTTTTCATAGATTTAATTATAGAAAAATAATAGTCTTTTGAAAAATTGTGAGTTTCTTTTGAAAACAACACCTGGTCAGGGAGCTGATATGAACTTGTGATTAGCGGTCTAGTGAATTAAGCTTCGAGGTTGTAAAAAATAAACTTCCATGGCATAACAATATTTTTGTAGGAACAGGTTAGAAAAAATTAAAACAGATAAAATTTTTATAAGACTCGTTGTGAAACTGAAAAATATATAAGTAATTGATAATGAAGAGAAAAATAACGTTGAAACTCTTTTTTGTATTGTCTTTCGTGGATTTTAGTTTATCCAGATCAATCATGCAGCTGTTTCAATTAAAATTTTCAGCGAAATATCGATAGTAAGCTCACGGTTGATTTTTTGAAAATTAAAATTTTTGGATTTTTAGCATCTGCAACTCTTTTCTTGGCAGTTAAATTTTGAAATTTTCATTCGAGAAATTTTCAGTTCATTCTCTTCCGCCTTTAATTTTGAAATTGAAATTATGATTTTAATTGAATTTCAAAGCTTAAGGGTAGTGTCCGCAAAAAAGTTGGCCTGAAAATCTGATAAAGTACTAAACCACCCTAAAAAAAAAACGATTGGTGATGGGTCTCGTCGTAAATTTCTAAGGTTTCTCACTGTATTTTAAAAAAGTCAGACAAAAAACCACCCGCAATATTTTTGCTCATTGAGAATCCGCTCAATTTGACACATGAATGAAGTTGATCGGATATGTAATTAAAAGGAAAATGGTACCTTCGTTTTCGACTTTGCCCGCCCTCTTGTGGAGAACCGATGATTAAAAAGCGACGATACCATCACCGATCGTTTTTTGGGCGTGGTTTAGTACTAATAAGATTTCCAGCTATGTTTTTTGCGGACACATACCCCTTAATGTTAAAGTTGCTAGCCTGAAGGCAGGTGTTCCCTAGCTTTAATCAAATATTTTTGCACCTCAAGCTAAACTCCCCAATTTTTACCCGAGAATAACTCTAGAAGGTGACCAGCTACCGTTATCACAAAAACCATCTTCCCCCTGATGATAAGGCAAAATTGTTCTATTTAAAAAATATAATCTTTTTGGTGATGCTGCGCATCCCCAAACGATTATATTGTATAATATTAAGAATTTATTTATTCGCGAGTTTTTGTTGATGGTGCTCGTTTAATTAATATTTTCATCAGTTATAAATTGCTTCTCCAAATGATACTTTTGCTACGTATTTTTGCTGAAAAGACTAAAAATGATTCATAACTCAAGGACAGGGTTATAAATTTGTACATGACTTCTGAACGACACCAATTTCCAAAACACACAATTTATTGGAATCATAACTTTTATGACAGCTATCAAAAACTCCAGAAAACGCCCTATGAACTTTTTGACAAGTTTATCATTGATTATTAAACTATTATACTATCGTAGGACGGGCTTGGACCGGGAAAAACTTGAACGTTCAAGCGAATAAATTTAACTAAAAACAAAATCAAAATTCTAATGCAGAAATTATAATGCAGAATTTCAAAACTTATATCAACTTACTGTACACAAAACATTATTTGACGATTTGAAATTAAAAATTTTAAATTGTCTTTCGTAGTAAGCTTCTCTTACTACTGTCCTTACCAAGTCTTCGAAAGCAATAAACTAACTTCTGGCTACGGTTAAACTGTACGTCCTCAAGTTCACATAAGAAAATTATCGAAAAAAACATTTTCCGCAGAATTTTGCGGGATTTTTATTTTATTATGTTTAACTTGCCAATTTTTATAGAGCTACATCTAGCTTCAATCTAAAATTATTTTATTGCTAAAATACAGGCCATTTAGGATCAGAAGGAAGAAAAAATTTTACGTTGGACCGCGTTGGGACATTTTTTCTTTCTTCAAACCCATTTTTTGTGATATTTTTGAATAAAATTCAATTTTTTATTTAAATGACGACAAAAATCAAATAGAATCCGGTTAAGGGGGTACCATTCGGCTATTAAAAGGTGCGTTGAAGTAAAACTGTGTGTCATGAAAACAAAGTATCATTAGAAGCGTCAAAACCTCGACTGTTGATTCGAAGGGTCGATGTTTTGTCCAATCCTCTCAACCACCAGTAAAACGGTTACAAAACCGGAAAATTCGAAATTAAAAATATTTAATGAAATTTCGTAAAAAAAATTGAAATATTTCAAACTCTAGAAATGTTCAAAAAACCCGTTATGTAACATAACTTATGTTCCAAGTGTCGGCATATAATTATTTTCGCCTTGAATTTATTATTATTTTATTTTTTCTATTTGTATTTTCTAAGTTACATTTTATAGATCATTTTAAATTTAGCAGAATTTTTTATACCGTCTGTAGAGGCGCTCAAAGTTTAAAATGGGATAAAAAATTGCAAATTTTGCAAAACTTTTGTGAATTTGATTTTTGAAAATTTTTATTTTTTTAAAATGCATTTCGTCGAGGTTTTCAAGGAAATTTCAAAAATATAATCCCGTCATCATAACAAGTTCTCATACATTGAATGTATTAATCATACAATTATTATTGACACATTTTTTTATTCCGCCCACTAATTTTTAAACTTCGAAAAAAGTACTTTCTTGGAAAGATAAAACTTCGAAATTACCACCAATCGATTTGAAATTATTTGAATCGATATTATTGCGTTTAAAAACAATTTTGAGTTAATTTTAAAAATGATCAAAAATGCCGACGGGTACCCCTTTGAAAAAAACAAATTTCATTTTTTTTAAATTTTGACCAAGAGCGCTCGTTAGCTCTGATTAAAAAAATTTTGTCTTCCCCGAGTTCGTACAAAAAATTAATATCAGTTTTGGAATCAGCATGGTGGACTGATTGAACAACAATTTGAACAAATATTTTTTCAACTGTTTATTTTGAATTAAAAAAAACTTTTGAAAAATTATGACTTTATTGCGGGAATTTAAATGACGAAAAAAGTTCAAATTACCCTATCGGCTTGAAATGTAATGTGAGTCCAAAATTTGTGGTTGAATTCCCGCAATAAAGTTTCGCTCACGTGGTGGCGCTCAAGAGCGACTAGCTCTCGAGGGACGTTTTTGTGGAACAAAAGTCCCGAGCGAAAAAAACCGGATCAGTTGCCTCGTTCCGGATCCTTATTCAAGCTAGTATGGTTCTCCTACGAACTTTTTTTTAATTATTTAAGTTTAATTACTGTGTTAACAATGTTAACGGTAATGTTCAAGGATAATTAATAAATATTTGTAAATTTATTATCATGGCTATTAACTTTTTTATAGGTATGAATAATACTGATTCGGAAATAGACTCAATAGTAGATTACTGTGTAGAATCTAATATTGATGAAATGTCTCACCAATCCATGGCAGATGAACCCCAACGTAAGTGTTATACTTTATCGTTAATATTTCACATACCGACCCAAAACAGTTGTACCAGTTAAAGAACATCTATATTGGAAATATGCATGCAATTCAAAGTGGCTTTAAACCCCTGGAGGCTCCAAACCTCATTTGAGGCAAAAAATATTTTCAAGCCTAAAAATATGATCGAAAAAAATATTATACAGACTTTTTATTATAATACTAAATAGAGTTTTCCGATTCTAATTCAAAAATATACATATACATGTACAGTAACGCTTTTTTTCACCAACCGTTAAAAAGTAATTTCATCTTAATTTTTTGGCCGATTTCTCGAAAACTTATCTAAAATGCCGATTTCTGAAAACTGACCAACTACATAGGAAAAATTTGAGGAAGTCTGTTTTTAGGAAAGTCCTCTGACTACTTATCAATATGAACAATGTTTCCCTGCTATGCAAGGAATCAATTTAATTTATTTCAAGTGATTATCTCTTTTTCGGCAAAATCTTTATTTTTGACAAATAAAGCGTTATGATCAAATTTTGCTGTTACAGTACCGCTTATTAAGTGAATACGTTAAACAAAAAATATTTTTGCAGTAGAAAGTCAAGTTCAATCAGGAGACTATAGTATGAAAACAGCGGTTTTCGAAAGGCATTTTCTACCAATAAATTTAAATATTTTATAAATTTTTTAATTTATTTTGAAATTTTGGGCCTTTAGCTTTTACAACAATCTAATAAGAGATTCATTAGATGTCTAGTTATCACGTTGTTTGACGCCAAATATCTGGAATACAGTATTCCGAATACTACATATTTTAGGTCCCAAATTGGGACTCCCAATTGTTCAATGTGATATTTGAACATAAATCTCACATCATAAAATATATTTAATGATCACTGATTTCTTGACGAATCAGGAACAAGCTTCAAAAGAGAGTGATATTTTGTCTTAAAAAGTCTACTTCAAAATCGTGGACATTTTTGTTTGACCCTCAATTCATGAGGGGTCAACCGACTTGAACACCGACTCAATCAGATACAGCCAGCCGGTTTATATCATTATTTTGAAATACAAGTTTGCTTTGATTTGAATTTATAATTCTTAAATGTAAAAAACCAGAGTTTTTAACTACAGTAGTACTCTTTTTGATATTTAAAAAATCATAATTATAACAAGAAATCTATGAAGAAAAAAGTACGTTTGATAATTTTTTGCTTCAAAAGAGGACTGGTGTACTTATAATTCAGTAGATTATTTGAAAATAACCTGATAATTTTATCAATTCAGTGTCTCTTGCGACTTCTTTAGTTATGGAAAGTACACGTAAAATCAGCAGAGTTCAATCAATTACTTCTTCAAAAGACCTGGAAATCAAGAAAACTGAACTTCCTCCAGAGCGACCTTTTAAAGACGAATTAACTATAACAAAAGTGAAGCGCTTACGCCGAAGTCGTAGAGAAGTTATAGTCATTGATCAATTTGAGAATGAAATAGCTGACAATTTTTCGCCACAAAAAGTATTGAGTTCTAGAAAATTGTCGCTGGATTATGATTCATCGCAAAATCAAAAGATTTTCAGTTCTAGAACGGCTTCAGTAAGGGTGACCATGATCTTTTTCAGGTCGCAACAAGCCGAAAAGGTTTAATTCATAGTCATTTTTTTCTTTGTTGATAGTATCAACTTGATACCACCAAAAACGTTTCTTATGAACGTATTCGTACTTATCGTACAAGTTAATTATTATCATGTGGGCGATAAAGAGGAAAACTTTGAAATTGACTTAAATTTATATTTTTGCTCTTTGGCGACCTTTATGTTCATAGTTAACCCATGGTTGCTGATATTCACCTAAGAAAGTCGACCTCACGGATTCGTTTGATGCTATTGTAGACGCAACATTATGACCCTGAAATTGACCTTGAACTTTGGTCATAAGTTATGACTCATAATTGATTGAAGTCTTAATTTGCACAAAATCAAATTTTTAGAACGTTCTTTTTATTTTTCAGTTTGACCATGGCCACCCTAGTTTCAGAGGATTCAAAATCGTCTATAAAGCCTTGTGAAAGCAAAACGGATCAAGAAACGGTACCGTTAAAGCCAATTCGAATTGACCTTCATGAACTTTCTGAGGCATCTCAGCGTGATACTGCGCATGTTAGTCAGAACGATCATTATGAAACACTTACTTTAGCAGATCCTTTGCCTATATTAGATGATAATTTGATAGCTGGAATTGAGCAAGAAATTAGTCAAAAACCTACTACAGAAGACCATATTGATGAGTTGAAACACACGAAGGTCGGTTTAATTTGAATTTAATTATAAATTATGTTTTATTAATATATATTTATTTAGTTAATTAATCACAAATTACGGTTAGTATATTTAACTCGGGTAGAACCGTAGTAAAAGATGGCCCAGCCGCCCGTACGGTCCTGTGGGACCGGATCATAAATTGCCGATTATCTATCGTTTCTAATTGAAAAACCTACCAAATTAAGACTTCGGAATTTTTTTTATATTGATACTAAATGTGTATTAATTCACTTAAAAATTAATCAGCAGAGACCGTACGGGTGGCTGTCAGCCACTGGCTGAGAGTTAAGCCTTGCATGCTAAAATACATTTAAGGGGGTGTGTATGTCAGATTTTTATGGAGACTTAGAGGCAATCAGAGTGCACCAAATTGTTTCGGTAAGTCTACAAAATGTATTTCTTATCAAATCCTCAGCAAATCGAGGATTTTCTTTTTTTCGAAATTATCGTGTTTTTACGATTTTTTTCCAAGTATTTTTTTCAGAACCACTAAAACTTCAAAATATCGGCTTGACGTAAGCCAACTTTATGTTCAGTGTTTTCTTGGCTTTTGTTTGAGCCTACTTTCGAAAAAATCAGAGCACATTTTTTTTCGAAATTTTTTGAATTTTTTTTCGAAAAATGATATTTTCAAGTCTGCATCGAAATTTGGGAAAACATGCACTAAGATCTTTAGAAATGCAACAAGGTGTAATTTAAAAAAATGTAGGCCCATTTTGAAACTAAACCTCGGAGGAGATAGCTTTTTAAGCCAAAAATCTTGAAAAACGGACAAAAATCGTCAGTTTATTGGACCGCTAGGAAAATTCAGCCATCGAAATGAAAAAACGTACACTAACGATCTAAGTTTATTCTACGTATTATGTCAACTTTTGAACAAATTTCGATATGGTCTGGAAGGAGATAGATTTTGAAATTTCGCAAAGTGACCTCCTGTTACGACTATGTGACGATTGGTGTAGTCATCAAAATCTGAGTTTGACCTTCGATTTCACAAGATAGCTCTGCAAAATTGCAAATCAGACATGCACACCCCCTTAAGTGGCTTACAAAATTTCAAACTGCCGCAAACTACACTGTACTGTTTTCTAGAAATTTTCACGTAAAAAAATTTTCACGAAAAAAAAATGTTTTTCGTATTCAGGTCAGACCTGACCAAGCCAATATATATAAGCCAAGCTTCTAAAATTTCAGACAAAACCAAGCCAATCTTAAGTTTACGGTATTATTAATACATTACAATTTATAATCGATAATTTAAACGATAAATAAAACAGTATTTTTAACGTCATTTAATTCAGGAAGACACAAAACCAGCTAGTGGGATGCTCATTAGTTTCAGGCGGCTTTTCGTATGTGACAGAAAAGACCCAACACCAAAATCATCAAAAACTAAACCTGTTGAAACTGCAAAAGAAGATAAAAACTATGATCCAAAATCAGAAGAAAAAGAAATTTTACTTCCAGAACCAAACCGCCAAATCAATCCGACACCTATTAAGGAAGTCCTAGATGATCATTCATCACACTTGAAGGTCAGTTCAAATGTTAATGGTGTTTTTTCTCTACCGGAGCGACATATTTTATTAAGCGTAAAATCAAAAGTGGCTGTTTTTTATAGCTGAAAATATATATTTTAACAAGAGGATTAATAACTCAATTTGATGGGCTGTCACAAGGTACTTTTATATTTGTGCCTTGACATAAAGGTTTGCGGTCAACATACAAACGAGATAAAGAGTCATAATTGTTTTAATGTTTTTGTGACAATCATCGGGTAGACCGGAAATTATCAATTTTTTTAATTAAACAACTTTCTCAATTCAATTTACTTTCAATTCAAAAAATTTGGCTCTCAACAACATTTATGATGTTTGGGTCCGACCTATTAGGTCCATAGACTAAGGTAGGATTGGCAAAACGTTATTTAGCTAAACAATTTTTTAATTATGAGTAACATTTAGCCCTTTAAAATATTACGTTCAGTACAATCAAAATTATAATAAGTTGTCAGCTACTGCTAAAAATGAAAAACCGTTTTTAAAATTGCTTATGTTGAAGTTGCTTATAGAACCCCCTTAAGCTTAAAATATTTCTTGAAATTTTTTCAAAAAAATAAAAATCTCTAGCTTAAACATAGGCAATTTCTAAAGCGGGTTTTAATTTTTTATTTTTTTCGTACTGAACGTAATAGGGTCAAAAACACGTTCATTTGACTGCGCAGAGCCAATTAGATATCATAGATTAATAGTCTAAGAGTTGAAAAAGTAATGTCCGCAAATAAATTAAGCTTTGAATTTTTGGACTAATTTGGCCAAAAAATGAGAATAAGCGTCATCTTAGATTTCTACCACGATGAAATTCATCAATTTTTCGTTTTAAAATTTTTAAATGTAATTTATTTAAGGAAGATGGCAATTCTGAAGGTGGTATAGTGAATAGTCTGAAGCAATGCTTCGTATGTGAAAAGAAAGATTTATCAAAACGACCTTCAATCTTTGCCAAAGTACTTCGGAGAAAAAGTCAAGCCGACGAAACGGCCAATGAAGAAAAATTAGCTGATGCAACTTTAACAGTTATAAATAATGAATTATCAGAGGTAGTCAAACGATTAACCAATCTCCTGAATTTAGCGACAAAGAGCAATTTTAAATTCCAAAATGGCGCGCGAGATCAAAATTTTTTTTCAGGAATCCATAATGCGGCATTATTAATGCCCCTAAAATCATGATCCTTAAATTTTGCAAAAAGCATCCTTGAGGCTTTTTGCAGCTATCACAAAAATATTAGGACTCTGACAACAGTTGTTGACCAACCAAAGAGGCCAAAAAAGACCGATAACATCCTTAGTTATAAAAAACAGCTTGATGAAATCTTGCATGGGCTTCGAATCACAACGAATTTATTCGTAACTTTTATTTATCGATTCAGTTTATTTAATTACATTATTATTGTCAGACATTCCACATTTTTGCGACGGCGTTTTGGGCCTACCCGAAATTATGGACGATCGAAATAAGAAATTTTGAAAGTAAAAAATCGCCGATATTATTTGCCCATCTTGTAGAGAATTTTTTTGTGGTTATTTTAAAACGTAGAATTTTGTTGGTTTGAGATTTTTAACCAATTTTTTTGAAAAAAAATCCCAAAACCAAAAAAATCCCGAGTTTTAAAATGACCACAAAAAAATTTCTTACGAGATGGGCAAATAATATCGGTACGCTTTTTTGACTTTCAAAATTTTTTATTTCAAATTGTCATGATGGTCCGACCTTAATCTGACATTTTCTTAGGACGACAGTGACAAGAAAGAAAGTCCGATTACGACGAAAAAATTTAGTTTTCCAAAACTGGGATTGAAAAAAAGTAAGAAGAGCTCTACACATTCGGAATCTGACGACGGAATGGACGGGCAAGATACCTTAAGAAAAGTACTCAAATTTATTTAAATTTTGAACTTTGAAAATAATTCCTCATTAAAAGTTAACAACATAATCATCACTAGAAATTATGAGTAATAATAAGCGTTCAAGATCAAATAAACTATATTTTCGCCGCTCGATTTTGTCGGTTGGTCATCACAAAAAGACACGTACAGAATCTGCTGGAAATTGATATTTACGCGAATAAATTAATATTAACTGTTCATAATTTAAAAACTTAACTCACTTGCGTACACTTGTAATTAATAAAATGGCGTAATGATGGAATAAAAGCTTATTTTCTCGAACAGCAAAATTTTTCTTCCTAGACGGCATAATGCTGCAATACAGCTGCAAGCATTTTGTTTACTCCATGTACTTATTGACTTCTCCAGCATGTCACATTTATGCTTGCGATCTTAGTTTTCCCTTTAGCTCACTTCCGCCAATCAAAACGTTTAAATTTACAAACACGTAAGTGTTTTAAAAATTTAAATTCTCAATGATCAATAAACGGCGTCAATCAGTTTTGAGCAAAAAGCTTTATCATATCGATTACGAGGCCTCCTCGCACATATTAGCCACTTTTTACCCAAAATTTTTATATAATTCTGCTTTTGAAAACGACTCATCCGATAAAGTTCGTTTCATTTTTAAACAATTTCACTCCGATTATGAACTTAATTTTCTGTTTTTAATAAAATTTCGATTAAAATAAGGTACCGTGTAAAAATATTAAAAATAAACAATTTATAAGGATGTTATGAGGGGGAATGTCCTCTTCGACATTTTCTCATAATTCCTAGGTTATTTTCGGACAAAATTTCAATTAATTTGTCGCGCAATTTCACGAATTTAAGTTTTATTACTAAGGTATCGATAAAGGCGGCTTCGTCGACATTTCTGCCACGATAAATTCTCCCCCAAAAACTGAAGGCAGCGAAGAGGCAATATTTCAAATTTGGGGCGGGTTCGTCGACATTTCTGCCACATTGATTACTTAGGGCGGCTTTGGCAACATTTCTGCTACATTGATATTTAAGAGCGACAAAATTGGTTGATTTCAAAGATAGGGAGCACCCTCACGAGAAATATTTTCGAATTTTGAAAATCAACAGATCGTGTTCAGAGTCAAAAATAAGAGGCATAGCCGAAATTTGAGGTCAGTAACGTGAATAGGAAAATTTGGTAAAACTTTATCAACGGTATTATACCGTCGGTGTAGCAGAAACGAGTCATAGTAAAATAAATATAAAAGAATATTTAACCCTTGTGAGCATATAAAAAAAAGTTCCGCCAAGGCACCAGAGCCACAATTGTGGCTCTACTTTGAATGTTGTTCACAGAAAGCTTAAGGCAGTTGGAATTTTAATTTTGTCTGCATAAGGAAGTTAAAAGGTCATATTTTTGCATTCGACATTTCATATTCTAGAATTTAAATTTTGAGTTCTAGAAAAACTAGTGAGAAAAGCAAGGTGTACCATATCACGTGATACACGGTCACAGTTGTCTCTACAATTTTTATCTCTGTCGAAAACAATGGACAAGAATCTGGCCTACGTCATAGTTTTGTCCGCTTTGATTTATATCTCATAAATCAAAAGTAATTTATAAATAAGTCAAAAATTTTGATTGAAAAATCATGATTTTTGATGAAAAATGTTTATTTTTCCCTATAAAAGCAGATAATGGCATTTTTTTCTATTACTTTCGAGTAAATATGGTAATGAAGTACAACTGTGGACAATGTTTGATTGGTTAAATTCACTTTTATAATAACTAAATTTTTTCATGGGATACTTGAAGTTGAANGGGGAAATGTCAAAATTTACATTGTGCGAATAAATAATGATTTTAACCATGTCACATGGTCCATGTGTTAATAATTTTAAAATATTTTCCGAAAGATTGGGCGCCAATTTGGACCTCATTTTCTTTAAAGATTTTCGTTAAGAACATAAAATTCCCCTTAATTGGCCGATTTAGGTTTCATTCAATGAAAAATTTAATTTATAAATATAAATCCGTAATTATTACTTTAAAAATATTCAAAATAGCCGGTTTTACATGTTTTTCCTGGTAAAACCGGAAATGATGAGTGAACTAACCAATCGCTTTATTTTGAAAAAACGAATAAAGCGATTTTTGACCGCGTTAACCCGTGTGAGCACAGCATCTTTATAAAGGTGTTTGCATATTTAAAATCATATAAAATATGCAAAAAAAACATCGTAGAATTGTCTCCTTCGAATACATTATAAAGAAT
>SCLH01063330.1:58688-74670 GCA_004367855.1 Oikopleura vanhoeffeni
ATTTTTTATGAAAAATTGTGATTTTTTCATCAAAATTTTAAACCTATTTAAAAATAATTTTTGATTGATTATATATAAATCAAATCAGAAAAAACGATGACATAGGTCAGATCCTTGTGCATCGATTCCAATACCAAAATAATTTGTGAGCACCACTGTGAGCTTGTATCACGTGATATACCTTGCTGTACCTTGCTCTTATCAGTAAATTTTTTAGAACTAAAAATCAAAATTCTAGAATATCAAATGTCGGATGCAAAAATATATCGTTTGAACTTCCTTATGCAAAAAAAATTGAAACTCTAACTACCTTGGGCTTTCTGTAATACGCGCTTGAACAGTCACCTTTATAAAGGCTTCGGTGCCTTGGCGGAACTTTTTTTTCTGTGCTCACACGGGTTAAACAGCGCCACCGAGAAGTCGGAGTCAAATTTTTTTTGACCAAATTTCAAGCCCCAAAAACTTCCCTAGGTCTGAAATTTTCAGATTCACAGGACCTTTTTATCGGGTACTTACTACATACTTTATTCTTAAATACTGATCGGACAGATAGACTTGCAATAAAAATTGATCAGATTGGTAAAATCCCAAAAAAAGAAGAATCAGAATCGGCTTTCCGATCCGATCTCGATCCAAGTGTGCCGATCCCTGCTCATAACTGCATTATTGGAAACTTATAGTGAGTTCAAAGATTTTGCAATTAGCTTGAATTTTATGTCTTCTTATTTACTGTTTTTATTATTAACAGCTTTTTACATTAATGTTACTTTCGCACGGCAGGGTTAATGGTGCATTATTATTACACAAACATAATAATAACAAATATTCACAACTTTGTGCTAAACCAGAAAATAGAACAAAAATTGCATGTCACAACTAAAACAAAATTAGCAACTTAAATGAAGGAATTAATTTTTATATTACTGTATACGAAATCAGTTTATAGCGGCGCTTGTCCGTCAGACTGGCCTGTCAGGGAAAATTTTTGTTATAAAGCGAAGTATGAAAATAGATGCTTGCCATTTTTAAAATATAAATTTTAAAAGATAAAATGTAAATTTGTGAAAATAAATTTTTTTTCATCACTATTTAAGTTTATGAGGGTGTTGGCTATAGCTGGAATGAAGCGCAATCTTATTGTAATACTATTGGTGCAGATTTAGTAGATATCCAAGATGAAGCCGAAAGAGCCTGGGTTTATAATTTATTGGGCTGGAATCAAAATAGTGGGTCTTGGAGGTTTTACTGGCTAGGGTTGAATGATCTTACAACAGCTAAAGTTAAAAATTTTTTTTTTTTGGTTATCGCTAGAGAGCAATATTATATTGGAAAGCAACCTTTCGTTATAATTTTTTTTAAAATAACGTTTTTATTTCGAAATATTTTTTTGGCATAAATACGATTTCGAAAAAAAAAACGACTGCGTCCGAGGCACGGCCCGTGCCGCACGGGGCTCATGGGCCGCACGGCGCTCAACTTTAGTCTGAATCCTAAAAGACTCTTTAATTTTGTTGAAATCGGCTAAAATTTCGGCTGTGACGTTTTTATCAAAATAAATTGAAATTTTCTGTACAATTTTTTCAATTTCCAGCAGTTTAATCGGTCAAAATTTGTGTCACTGCTTCACATTATGCATCATTTGATCATCTTTAATAGAATGATTTTTATTATTTACTTATTTTGTCTAAGTATATTTCTTCACAAAAAACAAAAATAATTAACAAAAACAGATTTTGCCAAAAAAAGTTTATGCTGAAAAAAATAATTCCTGCAATTTTATATATCGCTCAAAACCGAGCATGTTTTGCAGCTTATTTTTTAATTCCTAATTTTGATCATAAATACTGTCGAAAAAAAAGTATTGTTCTATTTATTCTATTGTGCGAGAATTAACCCATGCTTAATTATCTTTAAAAGATACTACAGTGTATGACAGTCTATTACAGTCCCTAACTCCTTAAAGGCAGTGGGTGTCGCTGATCTGGACCCTTTACGATGCTGTTTTCAAACAATCTAGCAAGGGACATATTTGAAAAACATTTAAAACTTGAAGAACAATTTCTTGCGATCATTTTGAAAATTACAGTTATCTGATATAATACCACCTACGCATGCACAAAGACTTTCAAAAATTTCTTGAAAAACCTATCTTCGCCCCAATTTTAAAGATTTTGACTTCATTTTTTCCCGAGATCATCTTTATCGCAATAAAAAACTCTTATCAAAGCGTTGGTGTGATTTTGTTTTTTATTTTCGCGGATGCAATATCGAAAAAACCTTGACTTAGTTTTTAAAATTTTGAAATTTTTTAAACATTATTTTTTTCCTGTTGCAGGCTGAGAGTTGAAATGAGCACCGAAATGCTTTTAAGGGGGTAGGTGTCGTAATCTGGTACCTTTTCAATCACGCCTCAGAACAATCTAGGGGCAGTTGTAAAATTCTGAGGATACTTGTTTGTAGATCTAGCCTTCGTCTACGATTAACATCTCAAAGTCAACCTTGTTACATCACACCACCAGGTGGTGAGTCTTTTCTAGAGCACCTAAACGTTTTTTCAAATAGATCTTCTTTGCCCACATACAAGCGACTGAATTTACACAGATTACGGGAAGAGTGAGGTTACTAATATGTTGGAGCCATTTTTTTGAATTTCGCTCTTGAATTTCTAGAATCACTTTTGAACGCCGATTTTCAAATTTTTCGTCTTCAAAGTGATACTTCTCCTAGACGGATGTTCAGAATAAGACATTTTTTCGAGTCAGGTAGATGAATATAGTGTCGTCAATATGTTTGTCTCGGATTTTGAATTTCACCCTAGAATTCTTGAAATATGACTATAAGTAAACCGAAATGAAAAGTTCGAAAAAAAGTTCGTCTGATCGGAACAAAGTACCCCAATTGAAGCTGAGATTTCACTGATCAAAAGTTGGCTTACAGCTTATCAAATTTTTAACCAATCAGCGTCAAATTCGATAATTAGGTTTAACATTTTGGCTTAAAAATAATTGAATTTCTAGAATTCGATTTAGACATTTCCGATAATTTTAATGTCATGCATCGTTTCGTGGGTCATATTCACCGATAAAAAATGTTTATATCATGGTGGAATACCGGTTTTCTGCGGTTAAAGCAAAAAAATATTCGAATTTTGAAATTCTAGATTTTGTTCTAGATTGTTTTGAAAAAATAATTGCCACACATGAGATTCTTTAGGTCAACTTTAGTCATAACCGATATTAATTATCATAAATTAATTCTATAAAGGGCTCAAAAAATTACGACACTACCCCCTTAAGGGAGTGGGTGTCGCAAATTTGAGCCTCTTCCAAGGTCATTTCCGTCAAACTAGCAAAGGTGATATTCCAAAAACATTTGTAACTAACAGAATCAACCTTCGCGGTAATTTTGAACTTATCAGTAATCTGATACAATCCCACCTACGCCGACACTACGCTTTTAAAAAGCCTCCTAAAAAGACACGCAGTTAGTGCCTACTCCTTCATTTTCATCATTTTTATTATTTTTTGCGTGAGGCTCCGGAGAAGCCTAAAAATAATGCAAAGTATGCTTTTGTTTTAAAATTTTGCTTTCAGCGGACAAAAACGCGAAAAAAACAAAAATTTAATTTTGAAATGGTCAGTTTGGGAGGCTCAGGCAAAAGCTATCTCCTCCACCAGTTTGAGAGTATAGTTTCGATCTCATACTGCATCTGAAGCACAAGACTTGTTTAACATAAAACTAGAGAGTTTTTCCGAAATTTTGCTTCGGCGTCTCTTGTGCGGCCATGTCAATTTTTCATTTTTAGCCAAATTGTTTGAAATGGTCAGTTTGGGAGGCTCAGGCAAAAGCTATCTCCTCCACCACGTTTGAGAGTACAGTTTCGACTCATACTGCATCTGAAAGCAGAAGACTTGTTTGACAATACTAGAGAGTTTTTTTCGAAATTTTGCTTTGGCGTCTCTTGGGGGCCGTGGCAACTTCATTTTGAGCCTAAATTTTTGAACAAATTTAGAAACCAGAAAAAATGCTTTTGACCATTACACCAATAGGTACAGCATCGTACAAGGGTACATTTTCAAAATTTCAAAATCTATCTCCTCCCAGACGGTATATCCAATTGAGCTAAAATTTTCAAGATCACGTAACGGTAGGTATATAAATTTTTATGAGAGCTTTTTTCGATCCGGCGACTGAACAATTCTAGACGCCATAACCGACGATTTTAACAATTGCAGACTTCAAAATCTATCTCCTCCGAGGATATGTTGCATGAAAATAGCTCAAATTTTTTCACAGTATTCCTCAGAAAATTTCAAGAGATAATAGAGAGCTTTTTGCAATTTCGAGCTTGACTTGAAATATGATTTTTTTGGTCATTTTCGAAAAATTTCCGAAAAAAAAGTGCTTCGATTTTTTCGAGTAGGCTCAAAGGAAGCCGTGAAACACTGATGAGAAGTTGGCTTACGTCAAGGCGAATTTTGAAGTTTAAGTGGTCAAATTCGAGCAAACGTTATTTTTTAACTTCATCTTTTAAAAAATACTTGGAAAAAAATCGAAAAAATGCGAAAAATTTCGAAATTTTTTGATGATTGGGTCTTAGTACACTTAATTATCACCCCGTATCATTTCAAGCATGTGTAATGCCTCTTGAGGCCTTTATTTAATCAGAGTCGCTACCCCCTTAATCATAAATAAATCAATAATTTTTTGTTTTCGTTTTTTTGCTGTTCTGGGCGCCGAAAGCAAGATTTTAAACAAAAGCCATTTGCATTATTTTTTAGGCTTCTCCGGAGCCTCACGCAAAAAATAATAAAAATGATGAAATTGAAGGGTAGGTACGAACTGCGTGTCTTTTAAGAAGCTTTTTAAAGCGTAGTGTGCGGGGTAGGTGGGATTGTATCAGATTACTGTTAAATTTCAAATTACCGCGAAGGTGGTTCTGTGTAGTAACAAATATTTTTGGAATATCACCTTTGCTAGTTTGGCGGGAATTGCCTTGGAAGTTGCTCAAATTTGCGACACCCACTCCCTTAAGTGTTTGATATTTGAAAAAAAGCAAAAAAATATATTTTTCATCAAAATTCATTTTTTTTGAGCTTCAGATATTGAAAATTATAGTAAACTTCATATGCCTTCAGAATCAAGCCGAATCATAATTTATGAAAAAACCACGATCAGCCATTGAAAACGTTTTTTAGCTTCATTTTACCTATGAACAGAAAATTATCTTAAAATTGGAGAGGAAGATAGTTTTTTACGGAGCCCCTAAAACCCGTTTTTGGTAAATTCCAAAACTCGTTTTTCGTTATTGCGTCGAATAAAATGAAAATTTTTTTTGAAAAAAGCCACGATCAAAAATCAGTAGTGCCGTTTTGATGACTCGAAAAAAAATGGAGGAAAAATCTCCAACATTGCGAGAGAGTATGTTTTTAGTCTGATTTTGGGCCTATTTTGAAATCTCTGTGTGTGCGTATGGGCATAGTAGTATCAGATTACTGTAATTTTGAAATGGAATCTTGATAGGTGTTGCTTCTCTAAGTTGAAATAAGTTTTTGGAATCATTTGCCGTTGCCTGTTTGTCGAGAATCGGCGTAGTAAATCAGCGAACACCGAAATCAGCGACACCCACTCCCTTAAAGCGCATGTTGAATTTTTAAATCTGTCGCTTTAAAAAGTCATAGGCTATGACTCATAGGGAATTAAAGGCGCTTTAAGGAATCGGAGCATTTTTTCTGGTGAATAACGTATTATTAAGCTTAAACATAGGCAATTTAAAAAACGATTTTTCATTTGAAAATAATTAAAAAATGTTTAGTACAATTTGTTTGCTGTTCCTACCTCATCCTACGGCCGGTAACAGCCTTTGTCACAGTTATAATTGAATCACATCTATAGCGAAAAAAAGCAAAAAAAGGCACCAGCCAATTTATTGCCATTTATCGGTTTGGGAGTTAACATAATAAGGAATTCATTTTTTAACTTTGTTATCAGCAGGACAGCTTGAGTGGGTGAATACTGACCAAGATGACGTGAAACCGTACAATTTTGATTATTGGGCTGTAGATGGTAATTTGTATGACCGAGAAAGTCGATGTACTTTTGCTCTATTTTCAAACAATCTTCCAGCTGGTTTTGGAACTCAAGGAAAATGGTCAAAAGATAAGTGCGATAGTAAAAATAGTTTTATTTGTAAAGTTAGAGGTTCTAAATATAATAAAAATCAAACGGATAAAAATGAAATTTAATTAAAATTTAGAACCCTCAAACAGTTAATAAAAGTCATGCTGTATTGGATTGTCAAGATAAGTGGAAATTGATGGATGTTGGTTATGAAAAATCGTGCATACAAGTTCTTAAAACCAACAAACCTTGGGAACTGGCTAGGTCTCATTGTGAAGATATTAATTCTGATATGGCACACATAGAGAGGTAAGCTAAAATATAATTTGACTTTATGAACGGTTATCTTTGCAACTGATAAATGACAAAAATATTCCTCTGGATCTATTTATAAATAGTAGAGTGGAGCAGGCTGTCCGCTGTCAATTACACCTAAAAAACATTTTTGATCCGAATAGCTCGAGATCAGGCTTAAAGATAGGAAAATTTATAACAGAGAATGAATTGCATCATGTAATTCACGACAAGTCAAAATTTTGACTGCATGGTGGCCAGCTTCATCTTTTAAGCATACTTCAGGCTTCAGCGTCTTCAAACCAGCTTCGTAAAATGAAGAAAGTAAAGTGTATTGCTTGTTTTTGAGACATAAAATTATATTTTTTTTCTATCAAAGATAGTTTTNGGCTAAACAGCCATCTTCAGTTGTGAGAGAAATAGTTGAACAGAATTCGAAAGTTGTTTTTTGAGCGCGAATAATTATTTGAAATTATGCGAAATTAGTAATTTTGCGAGTTAAAATAATCGAGCCTCAGATTGCATCTTATCTTAAGCTCGATTATCAGGTTATTGAGTTGTCCGGAATAACACAGATACATAAGAGTGTTAAACATTTATGTGGTATCGTAAATATTTATGTGGTGTACCTGTAAAAATCAAATAAAGTGTATTGACTTTGAGATTATTATTGGTCCAAATTGGAACCTAATCAGAATCGATTATGTTGACGATTTTTGACGACTTTCTAGGGCGCTCGAAAAATTAAAAACAACCAAAAATTGCAGATTTAACTGAATTGCTTTCTTGCCCCAAAAAACTTGATCAAAATGATATATTGTGATATAATAATATAAAAAAGGCGAGGCGTAGCCTTGCCTATGATTAAGCGTTCGTAAAAATGCGATTAAATGGTGTTTTATGGCGACGCGTGAAAATCGAGTCTACGAGTTTAACGGGGTTACTCAACGGTTTTAAATTTCAGTTGTTTGGGACATAATAAAACGGCACCAATAGCCTTAGAAGGCCACAAAATTCAATTCTGCTCTTATCATAAAAAAAATTCGAGAATTTTTCTCAAAATTTTCGAGTTTGTTCAGGATTTTTTCTAAGTATTTTTTTGGGAAGAAATACATTAAACGTCCATTTTTTAGTGAAACATTCTAAAAATACATTCTAAAAATTGTAAGTAAAAGTGATTGGCAACTTTTTACTTTAGTGTTTGCAGTAGCTTCAATTTGAGGGGTACTTTTGGTACAATCGGAAATTGAAATAAAATTTCTAGAAAACTCCAAAATTGACTTCCGCGTTAACTTAAAATGCAATTTCTAGTAATAGAGGAATGATTAAAAGACAAATTTCACTGGAAATTTGAGGAAGACATGTTTCCCATGTATTTATGATCAAATTTAAAAAAAATGTTGTCGAGACCAGTGGTTTCGAGAAAATTTCGTTTCAGGTTGGAATTTTCACATTTTCTTGATTCTAGAAAATAAGGGATCAAAATTTCAACCTGACGTAAGCAGATTTTTTGTTCAGTAGACTATGAGCTTTCATTTGATGGTACTTTCAACTTCAAAACGAATCAATTTTTATTTTCTAAGAATCATAAAATTGTTCCGGCTGAATTAATCTTGCAATTTTCTATAAATATGGAGCGGATGTTTTAGAAAAAGTTTTCCATTAGAATGAGAAGACATATTTCTCCGATAATACCAAAGTTAAAAAAAAAATTGTATCGAGTCGTTTTTGAGAAAACTGGCTACAAATTTTCTAAAAATAGTCATAAATTACGGTTTTTCATTATTCTAGAACAAGTCTTGATCGAAATGTTTTCGCAAAATATGTCCGATAACTGTCAACTAGTAGTAATTGTTATTTCTTACAAAGTGTAATCAAATTTCCATTAACTCCAGACTCATAGAGCCATAAAGTGGCTTTCATTTTTTTTAAAAGACCGAAAAGGACAAAATAATCGAAATTGAAACTGTTTCAAGGTTCAAATCTGCCCCATAGAGTTTCCGATTAATTTTTGAAAAATAAAATTTTTTCGATGAGCTGTTCGAATATATTTTATGCCTACTTTTTAATTGGAATTTCTCTGAAATTTTTCTTGTATCAGCTTTATTCTCATAATTTATTTTTGAAAAAAACCAGGTCTTAATTTTCTCAGTTTAGGAATCGTCTTGACCATCTTTAAAAAAATAATAATGTATCTACTAAATGTAGAACTTTTTTTATTTCTTTTTGTTTGAAAAACAGAAAAAAATTGATCATGAATGAGAACGGGCGGATATATCCTATTCACACTTTTGTTAATATCCCGGCCCTACTTTCTTAAATACACACTACGTTTCTAATCAGGGCCGGGCATATTAACAAAAGTGTGAATAGGGGATATAAAGCGCAGACATATTGTTTAGCCACTAATTTAACATTTCAGAGCTGTGAGAATTTATCGTTTCATTTAAGACGAACCCCGATAAGGTATTTTGAATCGGAGGACCAGTTTAGGAAACATAAGGTTTTCACTCAATTTTATTTTACTATCATCACAAATTTACAAAAAAAAATTGAATTAATACGCTAGTAAAATCACCAGAATAAAAAAACCTACCCATGATTATCGAAATTTCTCGGTTTGCTTGGAAAGTATATTTATGCGTAGGGTTCGGACCGGGAGAACAATGGGCCAAACTAAAATTTTCATGAGTGTTTTTTGACCTCAGAGGGTTTATACTTAAACCCTCTGAGTCAAAAAACCACTCATGGAAAACTTTTAGTTTGGCCCATGGTTCTCCCGGTCGAACCCTACTCATAAAACTTAAGTACCAAAAAAATTGTCTAAATGATAAAAGAAATCCTTCTAGAAAACTGTTTTTTCTATCTTCAAATCGTTAAAAATAACGATTATATTGGTTTTTTTATACAATTTAAAACAAACAGGAGCGTGACCCAACGAATTTTGGGACTTATACAGAATAAAAATTATTGACATAATTTTTTGAAAAAAAAATTGGTCAGTGAGGGGAAAAATTTAAACCATCGAAAAAAATGAAGAATTTTTTGGCATGACGTAACCAAACGCCAACTTTTTTTGTTTTTTTTGTTCCGAAATTAGCTCATTTTTATGATAAGAATAACCTTGCGCGAGTTTGTGGCAATATTGATAAATCAAGCAATTAAAAAATTAAAACCTAAATATCTCCGCAAAATTCTCCCGTTAAAAAATTTATTTTGTTTTAAGTTTAATTTTAGTCGTATAAAGGTTCAAATATTTGCCCGGTCCGAACCCTTAAATATGAGCAAAAAATTTTAGACTAGATCGTTATGTACCAGTTTTTAACTATCTCACTGATATCATATCTCAGTGATTATGTGGTATTAAGGGTATCCCGGTCCCTAAATTGACATATTCTTCGATAAAATTATTAGCGAAACACGGCTTCAAGGATATGATTAAGATTAGCCAGTTTGTTAGAAACTTAGCCTTCAACTTGCAAAAAAAAAAATTGTCAAAACTTTTTGTATGACCACACTCCTTCCACACATAAGGCGGACAAGAGCCACCTAAGCCAAAACCGAAATTCCTACTCCTCTGAGGTTATATTTGAAATAAACCTAAATTTTAAAATAACCTGTATAATTAGTAAAACAAAACTTTGTAGGAGAGGCTTTTGTCGATAAGCTGCTATATTTATTCTAGAATACGTAAAAAACCGGTCCAAAATACGGTTTTTGGACTTTTTGCATCGGAAATTCCTACTCCTCCTAGGTTAAATTTTCAAAATTTACTCATTTTTGCAAAAGCTAGCTCTAAACAAACAGAAACTTGTACGAGCGTTTTTGCAGATTTCGACCCAAACAAAAAATATGAATTTTTCAAGGTCACGCGAAAGAATTTCCGAAAAAAATGTGCTTCAAATTTTTTTCGGAAAGTAAGCTCAAAACGAAAGCTAGGAAACACTCTGAAGAGAAAGGTTGGCTTACGTCAACCCGATATTTTTGAAGTTTTAGTGGGTCAAATTTGACACAAACGTTAAATTTTTGAACATAATTTTTGAGAAAAAACTTAGAAAAAAAGCGAAAAAACGCAGAATTTTCGAAAAAATTTTTTGTTCATTTGGGTTGTTTTATTCGTTCAAAACATAAACAATGATTTGGTTGCATTTTTATTGACATTAATAACTGCAGAAAATGTAGGAACCGGGATACCCTTAAGATTGGGGCGTCGATAATTGGGGTCTTTTTTACACATTTTCGAGTTGAAGTTTCTGAGAAACCTGTGCTTAGAAATATTATTTTATTCCAAATACGTTAGTACAACTCTTAAGGAAGTTGCCAGTATTATTCAGAGCATCTGATACTTCAACCTACGCTCGAGAAAAGGATTTTATAGGCGTCCCTTAAAGCACTAAAAAAGCCTACTCCTCATTCATTTCTTATCATTTTTTCTTGTTATTGCAATTTCAACTTCCAAATACGAAATCGCATCTCGAGCGAAGCTTTTTCTGAAAATTTTGCCCCTTAGTGGTCAAAACAGCTTATTTGGGGCCCCACGCAAAAGCTACTCCTCCTTGAAAATATTTAGAAAATTTTTTAATTGTGCATCAAATTCACCGCAAAGCCTGGATTTAAGGTTCGAGCGAAAGGTTTTTTCCGATTTTTCTCCAAAATCTCAAGACTTGGGAATTTATTTTTTTTTGTGAAATTCTGAAACTATAAATTTTCTAAACCCTACTTTATTTGAAAAAAATCAATTCAGAAAATCCTGGTAGTTAAAAAACTCAGTGAAAAATTCTCTTACAAAGGGGCAATCAAAAAAAGTTATCTGAGAAATCTCAATATCGTCACCCTTAATTTAACCTTTAATTTCAACCCCCGAAAAAACCGACTTTTCTTTGAAAAAATCTCAAAACCAAAAAATTCTTCAAGGAAAAAACTTTGGCAGAAAATTCGGCGGACAAAACTAGGTGTATCAAAAAGTATTATACGTAAGCTGAGATATCGACGCCCACTTCCTTAAAAAACCAGATATACGGTATGTAAGGTTTTTCCCTCTCTTTCAAATTTGGATAGATTTGAGATTCCGCCGTTTTGATTTGGTTGAATTGAGAAAGACGTAGGTTTTTGCCAAAATGAATCGTTCTCTAGCTTTCTCGTCGATCTCCAATTTTGGAAAAAAGAAGGGAAAAAACTGTTACACCCTGTAAGTTAAAAAGAATGGAGCATTCTCAAATTAAAAAAAAATATTGAGTGATTACTATTAAAGTGACCCCGAGCAATTACTCATTTATAGTGACCTTTTACCTGTTATAGTGACCTTTTTTCGATAGTTCAGGTCACTTAACAAAGTGACTACTGTATGTAGCTCGTTGTTCACAATTTCACACCTCATTAATCGCTGAAAAATAGAATCCATTAACCCCTCACAACCCTTGACTATCTAAGGCAAAAAAATTTGCGGAGCCAAAACGGCGCAGAAAATAACATCGTCACAGAAAAACCTTAGAATTCGAATGTGTCATAGAGTTATGCAATTTTGTATTCCAAAATATTGTTGAAAAATTTATACGATGAGCCGTGGCGAAAGTTATTTTTTCCTACTTTTTTTAGGATTTTCGTCAAAATTTTCTTAAAAATTAATTTGTGTGAAAACGAACATTAATATCGAAATTCTAAGAAAGCAAGTTTTTAGGAAGTATTTGAGGATTCTTTTGAATGATAAGTTTTTTATCTGCAGTTTCTATACGAAGAATAATTTTTTCACAAGTGATTTTTATGAAATTCAAAAATAATGAAAAAAAATATTTTCAAAAAATTATTTTTTCGAAAGAAATTGAACGGCAATTTAACCAAAATAGAGCCGACCAAAGACAAATCTATCAAATATAGAAACCATAAGGTGGTACTTGATTTTGAGTTTTTCAGCTGTATTAGCAAATTTTCACATTTTTACTGCATATATCGACGCCGGCGATATGAATAATTGTTTTTAACGCGATTTCAAGATATCAGATTTTCAAATTTGAGACAGCTTTCAATAGCTAAAGTTTCACTCCTAAATTTGTAACTTATATGTCATTGTGAAAAAATGGTATGGTTTTTCAAGAAATACAAGGTGAGTGAACCTCTCTTTCTCTCGCAGTTTTTAGTTTACAAACTTCGAAATTTCAAATTGTTCGTGTTGTTTCATTAATTGTATCTTTTGAATCTCAATCAGACAAATAAGTAAATTGATATATTCCCGTTTTCCGTGATAACGCTCAAAGTATTGCCTTTAGATAGGCTTTTGGGTTGTGAGGGCGAAGTTCTCTGTTTTCTGGGTGTGAGGAGGGTTAAATAAAAAAAAATAGTTTTTTCTTATTATTTCCACGGTAAACAGTGAAAATCTCTAACTTGACACTTTTTTGGTGGTGAATTGTATCTTTAATGGTTCCCCTTAGCAGTTTACAGGAGAAATCCGGTAACCAAAGATTATCGGGCGGCTCCTGACTTGAACCATTTTTTCTCTAACATAGGAAACAATTTCTTGGAGTCCAGTTAAGTGTTTCAGAAGAGAGACCCCACTGTATTGGAAACTTTCAATTTAAAATTTCTTCAGAAAAACGTAAAGAAAAATTGACAAAGCTTTAGAAATTTTCATCTTTTGTTGCTGACGATTTGTGGCTTTCAAATGGTTCTTATTAAATAAATTTATAAATATTTCACAGCATCAAAATTTTTTCAAATTGCTTCCAAAAATTTCTATCCTTTCTTCAGATCCTCCACAAGATTCTGTTTTCCAATTATACTGGTTAAAGAACGTATCAAACATATGCCACAAGTATGAGCCAGTTCATTTCAGTAATATTTTCCGCCCGGGCCCAGTCGTATACCCGGTTTCTCCGAAAGTATCGGGATATGTGAGATCTACAGTTTCCGATGCTTTTCCGGTCTCAATATCAGAAGTTCAATCCAAATCGAGAGACTCCAGCTCTATTCACTCATGAAAATAATTTCCGAGCATTTTGCTTCCGCAGCACTAGTATGAAGTTACCCTTGCGAAAAAACTTCAAAAAAAACGAATATAAATCAAAAAAAATCAATGGTAAATATTTTATTAGGTACCCACTCCTTTCAATGGTGAAGTGATCGCGCGGTCGAAGATTTACAGAATTAAAGGATCATTACCCAAGTAAGTTGATCTTCGTCCCATTAAGAAAAAAATTTGTAGCATTTGTTTCCCGTGTGAGAGTCCACCTTTGGCTTGTATTTTCTGAAATGTCGCCATTAGGACCATTTGTTTTCCTTTTCTTTGCGACAAAAATTGTTAACGATCATTTCTACAATAATTTGAGACCAAGACTGCAGACCCACTAAAACATAATTATTTGCTTAAAAACATTTTTCTTCATTCCATGGCCATTTTTACGAAAGACTTATGTTAACATACAGCGTTATGGAAGTTATGTTCTAGATTCTTGAGTTCACGTGTTTGATGTTAATTGTGAGCCGAATTTTTCTTCATTATTATAATGAATTGAAAATGAATAAACACGAAAACGTTACCGACTTTACAGTATTCAATCAAAAATAAGAAATTAGGAAAAATTAATTGATCGAAAACATTACAGGAGGAGCCGTATATCCGCTGGCCCACATCGCCGAACCCCATGCAATTTAAAATTTTATATCAAATTACTTCTGAGAGGTCATGAATCACGCCAATTTCAAAGATTCCCGCATCTAAGTTTTAAATTTTTGTTTGATTGTGTTGGGGTGAGTACTAAATTATACGCATTTCCAGTGATTTACTTCATGGTTAACCAAACTCCTTATTAAATTGAAAAAATTCCAAATAATGACGTCTTTTTGAACACCTACGCATTTTCCGTTTACTTTCGCGATATTGGGTTTCCCCTGTAATTAAGCTAAAATAAATATTCTTCATTTATTTATTATTAAATTAACATTACTATCGGTGCTTATCCAAACTTGCACAAAGTGTCCTCCAGGCCATTTAGTTTGAGTTAATTTCTGGCTCTCCAAAAGCCCAATTGGTTATTAGGCCGGGGGGACCTCGTGATACCTTCCATTTCCGGATCATTAGGATCATAGCTGGTTAAAGATCAGTCATTCCTTAAGCCAAGCCCATTAACAGCGATGTCAGTCCATGTATCAGTCCACGCTTTACATAATCAGCCATGGAAATTTCCTTCAGCATCGCTGAAAATGACATGGAAAGAGTTTGGCATTATTTTTATTATACATCTATAGTAGGACGTCAAAATATTTTTTGCTAAAACATTTTTTTAGTTATCTTTAAATTGAAGCCCGGTGAAAAATATTGATGTTAAGTACAAAATTTTCTGAAAATTGCCAGCTACTGCTAAAAAATAAATATCGTTTTGAAATTGCCTATATTTAAAGCTTGAAATTTTTGTGAAAACTTTGTGATTTTTTCGGCAATTTCAAAAGCGTTTTTTTTTAATTTTTGAGGGTCTATCTTACAAATTTTTAAATAACATTTTTGCTACTGAGCATTATATTATTTCATGGGCTACAATTCACAAGTAACTAAAAAAATGGTTAAACCAAAAATTTAAGTTTTGCCACTCTTACCTTAAACTTATTCATTCACTGCATGAAACAAGTATATCCCTTTAATCACACTTTTGCTTTAGAAATGCGTTAGCCACAACGTTAAAATCACCTTATAAAGGAGTGCATAATTTTTAAACCAGGGTTATTTTGCTACAAATACGTCTGTTTGGTTCGGTGAATTTTGATTTGATTCTTTTGTTAAATAAAAGTACTTTTCAAACTTATCTAATAGGTCGGCTGTTATGTAAATTACAAGCATCCAAAAATATTTTCCACAGGTTCAATTAAACCGGAGAATATTGGAAATAAAATAGTTTTTAAAAAAATGGGTAGATTTTGATGAGGAAAATTGAAACTTTGAGTCTAGTATTATTAAGCATTTGACAGATTTATTTGTGCACCACAGACGAATCGTTTATAAGATATCTCGAAGTTTTGCGTTGTGACCAAAAGCAGATGTGACCGTCACATAGACAAATTTGTCGCTTGCTAAAAAGTTAAGCATTTATTTCATTTTTAAATATAATAGCAAACAAAACTTAAATTCGTTTATAAATCCTAGGTTCAATTCAAGTCACTTTGAGGTCTCAAAACGTTCCTAAATTGCTGATAAAAAATTAGTGAAAAAAGTACGAAATTTAAATTTTTGAGTAATTTTCTTGTAATTTTCTCTGGAAAACCAAATTTTCGACCAGGAGGAAAACTGATAATATCAAAAAAGCTGTTTTATTATTTTCTATTTTAAGAAAATAACACATCCGGTTTGCTAAAGCGTTTTAGGATTCGACTTAAGTAAACTTGAGCAATAATTTAACAAAGTAATTTTTTTATTTTGGACTTTTTCGTTTGAGCTACCCCCGAAAAAAGGTGCCTAAACTTTTTGGCGCGCCTACTCGAGTCCTACTCTCATGGGACGAATTCGGAAGAAGACAAAAATTTGTGAGAAAAAAGAATAGATAAGAGAAAAATGTATTTCAAACTATTGAATATAAACTATAAAAAA
>SCLH01063331.1:0-11421 GCA_004367855.1 Oikopleura vanhoeffeni
TTTTGTGCGAATTTTTCCATGTCAGATTACAGCAAGTAAGTGCAAAGTTTCCAAAAAAAAGCAAAACAAAAGCGCCAAAAGTCTTTAATTCACAAATTTCCCCCAAAAAACTTTTATAAAGATTTTAAGTGTTTTAAGTGAATTTCTATTATAATTGTTTTGTACTTTTTGTTTATTCTATCAATTCAGTTACCTACGAGTTCGAAAAGAGGAAGCTCAAAGAAAGTCAGATCAAGACGAAGGAAATGTAGCCAAAACAAGCTCCAGCAAAGTCCGCTCAAAATCCCTAAGGGTGTCAAAGTCGCCTAAAACCCCAATTCCCAGCGGAAGCTCAACTCTTGGAAGCCGTCAACGTGATCAAATTCTTGAAATCCGGTCAAAAATTGCTCCAAGTTCGGATTCCGATCATGTACCCACAGGAAGTAAGTCACGATGATTTCCTTGCCTCTTTTTTTAATCAATTTCTACTCCAAAACCGAAACCAAAAAACCTATTTGAAAAAATTTTTCGACGAAAAAAAATCCTGACTAAAAACCCCGACAAAAAATTTGCAGCAAACCGAGAAAACAAGAAAAATAAATTTCTTATAACATATTCTCAATATCCACAGTAGGATTGTTTCTCTCAATTTTGATAATTAAATGTCAAAGACGTATTTCATTCATTTTCCTCTGTCAAATTTCTAGGTCGGTTTTTTATTTTTATTTTTCCCAAAAAAACGCTTTTTTTCCCGATGTATTAGAAATAATGAAACCAGTCTTAATCACTCCTTCAGGCTTTGAGCAAATTAATAATTTGATTATATCAAAAAAATCGAAAAAGACCGGTGAAAATATTTCTGCGGAGGAGGTTGCCAGGTTGCTGAAGGAGATTGAGACGATGAAGGAGATAAGTAGGGTATCCGAGCAACGAAACCGTGTAATTTCCGAAAAATTAGAGCTGCTGAATGCTCACGTTGTCGGCCCATCTAATTCAAACTCCCGCAAGACCTCCAATGACACTGAAAATGAGCCAGTCATCTCCAAGTATCCCGAAATTCAGATCTTGATCGATAGCGATGAGAGTTCATTAAGCCATGTTTTTAGAAAACCCCTAATGAGAATCATACAGAAAAAACCAACTGAATTTGAACCATTTTGCTCTTTTTTCATAAAAACTTTTAAAAAACTTTTCTCCTGTGATTTCTACATTTATAAGTATGAGTCATTTTTGAAAAAAATTTTTTCGAATGTATCTTTCGAAGTTTGTTAATTTAACACCTGATATCAATTAAGATCCCTAAAACATCCGTCAGAAAAATCCCAGAAAAGTTGATCAGTCAAAGACACAATCGCAATGAGAGAGATGTGGTGTTTGAAGAGCTAAGGCAAGATTCTCTAAGGCTGAGAGCCCCTGATAGGTATGTCTTTATCTTCACATGATCTAAGTTTTGTACGAACTCTCTAAGAAACTCTGAAATTTTTCAGTTCTTTTTATGTTTCCTTATTTGATGTATTTCGCTACAATTTGTGATTACAATACTACTCAATATTGTATGTTAAACCCAAAAAAAAATTATTTTTGAACTTTCCTTGACAAGAAAGTTAAGTATTTTGTAGGAGAAAAAAACCCCCCTGTGGAAGTCTCGAAACCCCATTTAACCCAATGCAATTTTCAGGCTTACCCGATCCCAGACCACAAAAAATGATACAAGTGCCCGAACTAAAGCTGTCAAAGTGAGCACTGGAGTTAAAAGCCAACGCGGGAAGAAAAATCTACTTGACTATGTAAGTGAAAAAAAATTTTCCTTCAAATTATTTTAAGCAAATTTACATCGATCGTTGTTTTATTTTTGAAACCTGGCAGAAACGCGTTATTTAAATTTTTGTGTGTCTTGTTAAAGTCAATTAATTTTATTTATTTGTTTTGAGTGTGAAAAATTGTGAAAAACTTCCAATTCACAGTTTGCAGACCCGTTCAAATTTTCAACCTTTTCTCCGAAATTAAGTCTATTAATTTGATTTCCTAGTCTCATACCAATACTGCCGATGTTGTGAACCTTGTTGAGGAAGCAATCGTTCTAGAAACAAGTCAAGACGAAAATTATGTGGCCGACCTAAACGAATTTGCATCGCATTTGCAAATAAACATTGCAAACGGCTGTCACTTAGGTAAATGAGATCCAATTTGTATTTTTTTAATTTGGTTTGAAATGTGTAATTTGTGTACACTTTAAGTGAAATGAACTGAAAAAACGCCAGTTACCAATTTTTGTTGAACTTTGGAGTGTGAATCATCTTTTTAGCAAATTGCTTAATCCTATTTGTGACATAATAATTTTTGTGTAAATTTTGTGTATGACTTTTGAGAAAATTAAAATGAAATATCAGAGGATGTGTACACTATTTAGAGTTTTTGTGTAAATTTTGTGTATGACAATTTTGAAAAACTAAATGAAAAACAAATGTACAATTATTTTGAATGTGAGCTTTGCTTTACACGGTTGTGTATACAAAATAAATTTTTGCATATTTATGATTTATTTCTTTCCACCATCCCCAATATTAATTTTTAGTGAGATCCACCACACCTCTGACCCATCACTTTCGACCCGGACATGCCAAGACATTAATGGGGGAAAATAGTGTGGTCGATGAACTTTTAAAATGTGAAGAGCTGACTACTATGTTTGGAGAGATGATTCGTTACATTCGTATTAATCCGTCATCCCCCAGTATTATGTCAACTTTGGATAAGCTACAGCCCTGTTCGCCTTTTTATTTTGATAACTCAAAGTTATCTGATTACGGAGAGATGTCCGTTCGAGACATGTTGTCTGTTAAGGTAAACTACACTTTTTTCGTTTGTGTAAAAATATTTTTACACTTTTTGATTTTGTGTAAAATTTCCGAATTTTCGAATTTGAATTTTTTGACTCTTAAATCTATTTTAAACAAACTTGAAACAATAATTCAGACAAAGAGGGCCCATCACTAGCACTACTTTTGTACAAAATTATTCTATGGAGACAGAAAAATGTTTCGATTAATATTGAGAATGTTCAAGTGTACAAATATCAAAAAAAACACCAAATATCTCCAGAACAATTAGCAGTAATAGTGACCGGCCCTAGATCCCGAATTTAACAATTTGCAAATCCTCAATTTTTCAAGTGTACAATATGTGTTTGCAAATTGATATTGTGTAATTCATTTCGATTTTTGTTTTAAGGGACATGTTTTGCTTATGGTTGATGTTCAAGAGCGTTGGGCAGGCTGTAGCTCTATGGTTTTACACGTAATGAAATTGATTAATGGGACCGGAAAAGTTGAAATAAAAGGGTAATTACATGTCAGAAAGATTTTTATATTTTTGTTTTTGTGTATTTTTACACGAATCATCTCACCACCCAGTTTTACTTAATTTTTCAGCGATATCCAACGACACATCGGCCCCGATGAGAACAAAAAAAACGCCAAGGTTTGACAGCTCAGTACTCACTTTCTTATTTTTGATTTTCAGCTCTCAGTGCTTCATATGAATATTTATTTTCAAAAAAATTTCAAAAAGTGAAAACAACTGTGACCCGATTTCTCAAATTATTTCGAAATTTCGAGTCTAAATTTTGAGTCTATCTGAAACTTCACATTTCAAATTTGTTAACTTCCAACTAAGATTGTGCTTGAAAAACGAAAAAACGCTCGAGATAGAAGTTCCTTAAACAAAAAGGGTGGTGCTACCGGTTCGAAGAAACCAGTGATATGTACCGTTTTATCCTCCTCAGATGAGTATTCAAAAAATGATCAATCAGATTATGTTCCGAACTTTGAGAAGGTAAGAAATTCCGACCATACTTTATGAGTTTTTGGTCCTAAGTTATTAAAGATATAGGCCCTAAGATATAGGCCTTAATAAGATATAGGCCTTAATAAGATATAGGCCCTAAGAAAAAAATTTAAGAAACCCCCGCAAATTGTGTAACAATTTCGATTTTTTGAGTTCTAGATTGTTTTGGTTTTCGCAAAAAATGTCTTGACTTTCCATTTTGACTCTTTCTGTAAAATAACTCATATCTAATTAAATTCTGGCAAGAATTTGTGAGAGAAAAACCGAATCTCAAACTTTTCTCTAGGGGAGCTTCACAACAGACAGCGAAACGTTGCTGATTAGTTCAGATGACATTTTAGACCATACTGCCGAAACACAGACAAGTCTGGCCGATTCTTTTAATGCCTGGGGTACAAACGAAGAGAGCATCGTTGCTGATGAAAACAAAATAAACACGCCAATTTCAAAAAAACCCGTTCCAAACTTTCAGGTGCGATTTTGTTAGAAATTTTCATTAAGTAGGTTTATCTGTCCTTATTACTATGTACAAGAATGTTTACATTATATGACCGACTTGTCTGAATTGAAACTCCCCTGAGTGGCCTTTTTGAACCATTGATATTTAAAATTTCGTACTGAAAGCACCCTGATCCAATTAAGTTAAAATTTTTGAGTTTTTACATCTCTACAGAATTTCTGTTTAACGTCCGAAACTCGTTAGTTCGATCCCAAAAATCTCTAGTGAAATCTAAATCAAATTGACTCATTCCAATCTTGTAAATTGACACCAAAAAACCAAAAAAAAACTATTATCGTAGTTTATTTCTGAAAGCTAAATTTAAAGCTAAAATTGTTTTTAGTGTTTCTCGGGCATCATAATGGGTATCTGCCCTACACCCCCGTTAAAAATTTATCACCAAATTGTACTTATATCTCAGACCCTATAGCCAATAAAACGCGAGGTTATCATCTATTCTTCCTAATAAATAACATATTTTTCTTAATTTGGTGTTTATAAAATATGCTGGCACCGACATTCGAACCCAAGGTCCCGAGATATAATTTTTGAAATTTCCGGACGCCTTATCAACTACGCTACACTGGTGTTCAGAATGAGCGATTTAAAACTTTGAAAAAAATCTAAAAATAAAAGCTTAAATTTTTTTTTAAATGTTTCGAAAAAATCTGGTTTTGTCCGCTTAGACTCACGCTTTTTCGGGTTTTCAGAAAAAATGCGTAGGTTTTGCCGGTTTTGTCCGCTAAGACAGAAACCACAGTATTAGTAAACTCAAAAGTCACACTGAAATACTTACAATAAATATCTGACTGTCTCCATTCTTCTGGAAATTTAATATGAAAGCAATTTTCCCTCTTTGGTGTTTTATCTCGTCTATCCAAGCTGACGTGAATAATATCGTAACTACTATTATTTGATATTCTGTTCCGGAAGGGGGCCGCTATAGGCAAATCAAGAGATAATGGTTGTTTTGACTTTGAGACAACGTGTAGAAAATTGAACATTTTTACAAATGCACATCCAGTCATAAATGCATCAAAACCAGCTTCGTGACATTGACCCCCGAAAGTTCGATAATCTCTGAACCCCTCTTTAATTTCTATTGGTATTTCTTTCAAAGTGAATGGCTTTCATTTGTTATAAAACTAGTCTCGAAAAAAGCGTGGAATTTCCGATTTTTTTTTCCGTAAATTTGAAAATACTTCTAGCCAGTATATATAAAGTTAAGTGTGTTTATTCGCAAATTTAATTAGTTAGAAAATCTTTAAGTTCGAAATTGGCACCTTAAATTTCAAATCCCATTAAATTTTTAACACCCTAAAAACCTTTTTTGTTGAAAAAATCTAAAAAAATTGCCAGACAAAAAACGTCGTAATTCTCTTCAAAAAACTTTATAAGAAAGGCTCAGAATACAAGCTTGAACGAAGACAACCCCCTCAAATTCAATGATAAAATCACTTTATATCGAAAACCAAATCGTGCGTATGCTAAACCATATTATTTGAGGGCTATTTATTACGGAAAACTATTTAGGTGATAATTCGCATTCTTTAAAAAGCATAATTTCGAAAATTAATTTTTGCCGTGCCTACCTCACAATAAAAAAAACGGATTAAACTAGATTCTAGCATCTAGATTCTGCACTAGGTATCTAGATTATGCACTTTATGTTTTCGAAACTTACAAGTCTAAAATCTCCCATTACCTGATAATGAAGTCTTGCGAAACGTTGCTATTTAATAAATAAGTAAATAATTGTTTATAGTATAAACTTTATACTGTATGTTATTGTATAAAGTATGTTATTGTTTTGTCTGAATTTATGAGGTTCTAGAACTGAAAAACAAATTTTTCTATTTTAAAACTAATTATTTTGAAAAACAATTCATAAAAACTTTTTTTTTTTGTTTTTTTTCATTTATCTCGATTTTATCTCTTAACTCTTCGATGTCAAACGTAAGTTACAAAAATAGAGTTGATCCTGTGCAAAAATAAATTGAATTTACAGGATAAAAAATCTATAACTTTGAACATAAAAAAATGAAATTTTTGGCGTCTATATATAAGACACATGGTATTTTGCCACATTGTCCGGTGATATATCGATTACGCGACTTCCTGGTCGTTATTTGCTAGATTTTTGACCAAAATTTTTTAAATAATTCGGCTTTTGAAAACAACTCATCCGAGTATATTCTTAGATAGCTCAAACTGAGCACAAATATCTTGTAATAATAACATAAAACTTGGTCTATCGGACAATTTATTTATTATCCTTTTTTCTGAGATTTCTGAAATTTTTTTATCTATTAGTTTTACTTAGAAAAATTGAAAGCAATGGTCGGATTGGACAATTTTTTGTATTTTATATTCACAAGATATTTGAGCTCAGTCTGAGCTATCTAAGAGTAATCGGATGAGTTGTTTCAAAAGCCGAATTATTTAAAATTTTGGCCAAAAATCTAGCAAATAACGATCAGGAAGTCGCGTAATCGATATAAAAAATGTCATAAAAAATATAAACATTTTTTTGCTCGTCTCTCAAAAATTCAAAAAGGCCAAAATTATGCATGTGTTTTGGCCATATTTTGACGATACTTTTAGACATTGGAAATAAGGATTTCAAAAGTCAAAAATCGGTTTTAATGTGTTAAGGCTATCTTGTGGAGAATTTTTTCTGGTCATTTTAAGACTAAGGATTTTTTTTTTTATAAAAATTTTCAAAAAAAATCGATTTTTCGCTCAAATTTTCGAGATTTTACAGGGTGTCATGAAGCCAGTTCTAGCGCCTCCGTATGAGGAGTTAAACGGTAATTTTTTTTGGCAGGTGAAAATTAAGCGTTTTTTAGGACCCTTTTTTTGGCTAGGGCTGGCGACCACGTGGTCGACCTCAAATGACCGGTCAAAGTTCAAGGTCAAGCTTAGTTCATCGTAGAGACTTGAAAATACTCTCAAAGGAACCGGAAGAGTCGACTTTCTAGTGAAAGTATTAGCAACTATGGGTCAATAATGTACTAAAAGTCGCTAGAGAGCAAACCTGGTCAAAATTTTGAGATTTTACAAGGGGTGTTGAAGCCAGTTCTAGTGAATCCGTAAGTCGAGCTAAATAGCTGATTCTTCGCCAGATGAAAATTTATCGTTTTTCATCAATTGTTTTTTGGGCTAGGGTCAGCGACCGTGATCGACCTTAAATAACCGGTCAAAGTCCAATGTCATTTTAAAGTTCATGGTAAAGACTTGATCTCTACGACCTTTCTGATCCTTATTTGCCAGTATTTTAAATATATTGTTCAGCAAACTGACAGCGAAGTTTATTAGCATGGTTTTCAAGTCATAGTAATTCCCTGAGAATTAACTTCATATTTTTGTCACTTTTGCTCCTTAGCGACTCTTCTGGTTATAATTAACCGATGGTTTTTAATACGCTCATTAGAACGTCGACCCTTTCGATTATTTGAGGGTACTTTCAAGTCTTTACCATGAATTTAAAATGACCTTTCAGTACATCATTGACCTATAGTTGCTTGAGATTGACCTTGAACTTTGACCGGTCATTTGAGGTCGACCACGTGGTCGCACAGCCCTAGCCAAAAAAAACGGGTTCCTAAAAAACGCTTAATTTTCACCTGCCAAAAAATTACCGGTTTAAACTCCTCATACGGAGGCGCTAGAACTGGCTTCATGACACCTGTAAAATCTCGAAATTTGAGCGAAAAATCGATTTTTTTTTGAAAATTTTTCATAAAAAAAAAAAATCCTTGGTCTTAAAATGACCAGAAAATTCTCCACAAATAGCCTTAACACTTAAAACCGATTTTTGACTTTTGAAATTCCTTATTTCAAATCGTCTTATGGACGCACACTAGTACTTTTTCTATAAATTTTAAACACAAATTTCAGCTCTGTTCTTCAACCGGTTATCAAGCAAATAAGGGTGCTCGACAAAATCTCCGAAAATTGGCAATTTTACTTGACCAAAAAAATTTCCAACAAGTGCAGTTGAAAGATTTGACTTCGAGTGTAACCGCCGGGGTGCAGGATCAAGTTGTCTTGTTGAAACAGCAACAAGAACATTCGCAAAGTGTGCGAGATCAAACTGGATCAGCCGAAACTAAACTCCAATCTTTGAAGGAAAATTTTCAAAATTACAAAATATAAAATTATGGAATTCTACGTTATATCATATCACTTATATCGAAAATAATACCCGAGTAATTTAAGTAAGGCCGTGTTTGTATATAATATGTTTATATATCATTCCCCCATTTTTTTTCAATCTAGTCTATAAGTTATAGAGCCCTGTGCCGAAATTAGAAAACATAGGTTTTGGCCATAATTTGTCTACAAGGACAATATGGCTGGAAAATTTCAAAGCATTAGCGAAAATTTGAAATAAAATAATGTGGTCGAAATTAAAAATCAATCCAAAATTCTAAATTTTTGACCTTATCCGACATTTTTCTCAATATTTAAAAATGTCAGATAAATTTGAGCCTTTACAACCTTTGATATATAAAATTAGTTTCCAGAAAAACGCACTGGTATTTATTAAGATATTTTAAATTATAAATGATATAAAATGTTAATTCAATTTATTTTAATCAAACGGATATCCGGATAAATTATATACATTGAGGGCCTTTAAAAGGACGCGTCATATCAATATAAAAATAAGTGTCCAACTCATAAATTACTTTAAAGAGCATTTTTCTGTATATACTAGTTGTCAGACCGGATATTCGTTTGATTTAAATAAATTAAATTTTAACATGAAAATTAATACAGGTTGAATTTTATTTTTTGTCGGTGTTTCACGCATCACTCAATTTATAGTGTAATAATAAGTGATGCGTGAAACACCGACAAAAAATAAAATTCAACCTGTATAACTTATATATCGCCTATATAAGCTATAGTTAATAATATTGAATATTTCAAATTAAGTTTTTATGAAACTATTTTGATATATTAAAAGATGTAAACATATATATAAAACAAATTCAAAAGCGTATGAAGAAATTTGAATTCCTGGATCAAAAGTAAACGTAATGTCTTTGAAGAAATCAGACGAACTTGAGCCTTCACTATGTAAAGCAGGGTGTTACACGTTGAAGCTGAAACCAGATTAAGGGGGTGGTGTTAGTGATTTTTGGGATTTCAGAGGCTTCGTACGGTTAGACAAATGCAGACTGAACATTTTTGAAACATACATTAGGAAGATCTATATTTGATCTCGCGATTNCCCAAATGCCTCATAAAACCAGCGACGGTAGAACATTTCTCATCGATACATATGATAGATCTATCCTTGAGCTCGCGATTTCATTTGACAGTTCAGTACCACTCCCACCAACCATCTGGTTACCGCGGTTAAACACGAGTCCCTCAGCTTTTTTCAAAGAAATACGGATCCTAGAGCTTATATNAAAATATTTCCAGAAGATCTCTTAACTTTGATTTTCAAACAAAAGTAATAAATAGTTATCGTGAAAAATGACCCTTGAATTAATTGATGGGAAATTATTTGAACAAAAATTGTCTGCAGATTTTTAAGATAAATCAACTGTAGAAGATTTATGAAATTAAACGTTTGAGTGTTAGTGATTTTTGAGATTTCAGAGGCTTTGTACGGTTCGACAAATGCAGACTCAACATTTTTGAAACATACTTTAAGAAGGTCTATCTTTGACCTCACGATTCCATTAGACAGTTTAGTACCACTTCCACCAACCATCTGATCAACCGCGGTTAAACAAGTGTCCCTCAGCTTTTTTCGAAGAAACAAGGATCCTACAGCTTATATCGGAAGGTTTTTTGATTTGGTGAGAATCTAGAAAATTGTCTGAAATTTTAGTGAATCGGTTCTGTTTTTTTCGATTTTTGGCTGAGGGGTCAGCAATCTGGTTAATTGTGCTGAAAAGGGTGTTTTTCGAGGTTTTGATCAAAGGCTTTTTCTGTGGAAATGCAAGAAACGTCAATTTCGTAATAGAAAAATGCAGACTGGACATTTTTGAAACATACTGTATGTTACATACAATGAAAAATTCATCTTAATCTTGCGATTCCAAACCAGTTCAGTACCACTCTACCAACCATCTGGTTAACAGAAATGGTGCTAGAGATCAAAAATAGTTTGATGAAAAACTTTTATATTTTTCTAGAATCCGCTTGTGTTCAAAATCAGACCATTGTTGCTTATATCGTTTCCAGTAAATCGTACCCAAAGAACCTTTTGATGGTATTCAAATTTTCTAATTATTTCTTTCATTTTCAAAATTGTCGATTCCGCGCACTTTTTTTGTCGATTTAACCAATCAGACGGAAATTAAAAAATACGACCGATTTGATGTTCACTAACCCTTTGGCTTGTTACATTCCAAAATGACGTTTCTTGAATTTCCACAGAAAAAGCCTTTATCAAATCGCACACACCCTTTTTCGACACAATCAACCAGATCTGACGACCCTGAGGCAAAAATTGAGAAAAACAGAACCGATTCACTAAAATTCAGACAATTTTCGGGTCTCTCAAATCTCAAAATTCCGTATAAGCTTTAAGATCCTTGTCTTTGTAAAAAAGCTGTAGACGTTTTTAACCGCGGTTAACCAGATGGTTGGTGGAGTGTACTCAACTGTCTAATGAAATCGCGAGATCAAAATTAGATCTTCCAATAATTTTTAATAAAATGTCTAGTCTGCATTTGTCTAACCGTACGAAGCCTCTGAAATTCAAAAACACTATCACCATAAGGTGTTACAGGTTTCAGCATTTGAATTTCACGATGTTATGGAAAAATGAAAAAGTAAAATATGTTCAGAATTTTTCAGAGACAAAAAAATTTTTAAAAATTATCAAAAATCCGGGTTCTCCATTGGTCCGGACTCTCATTGACGCATGTACAAATTTTAATGTATAACTTGGTCACAATTTCCGCAGAACGGTTTTCTATAAAATTTTTGCAGTCATCGATTTGCGTAGGCGGATGAGAATTTTCTGATTTAAAATGCTATTTCCGTACAAAATATTGATTTTTGGAATTCGGCTATATTCCTTATTTACATTTTTGTAATATCCCGGCCCTGATTAGGAAACGTAG
>SCLH01063332.1:10000-12942 GCA_004367855.1 Oikopleura vanhoeffeni
ACCAAAACTGATGCTGGCCCAGTGAAATGCGAGATTCCCCTACCCACAAGGAGCAGAGGGCACAAAACACCATGTCTGATCAAATGCCCTTCCCTTTCAACAATTTCACGTACTTTTTCACTCTCTTTTCAAAGTTCTTTTCATCTTTCCATCACTGTACTTGTTCGCTATCGGTCTCTCGCCAATATTTAGCTTTAGATGGAATTTACCACCCACTTAGAGCTGCATTCCCAAACAACTCGACTCTTCGAAGGCACTTTACAAAGAACCGCACTCCTCGCCACACGGGATTCTCACCCTCTATGACGTCCTGTTCCAAGGAACATAGACAAGGAACGGCCCCAAAGTTGCCCTCTCCAAATTACAACTCGGGCACCGAAGGTACCAGATTTCAAATTTGAGCTTTTGCCGCTTCACTCGCCGTTACTAAGGCAATCCCGGTTGGTTTCTTTTCCTCCGCTTATTGATATGCTTAAGTTCAGCGGGTACTCCTACCTGATTTGAGGTCAAACTTTAAGAACATTGTTCGCCTAGACGCTCTCTTCTTATCGATAACGTTCCAATACGCTCAGTATAAAAAAGATTAGCCGCAGTTGGTAAAACCTAAAACGACCGTACTTGCATTATACCTCAAGCACGCAGAGAAACCTCTCTTTGGAAAAAAAAAACATCCAATGAAAAGGCCAGCAATTTCAAGTTAACTCCAAAGAGTATCACTCACTACCAAACAGAATGTTTGAGAAGGAAATGACGCTCAAACAGGCATGCCCCCTGGAATACCAAGGGGCGCAATGTGCGTTCAAAGATTCGATGATTCACGGAATTCTGCAATTCACATTACGTATCGCATTTCGCTGCGTTCTTCATCGATGCGAGAACCAAGAGATCCGTTGTTGAAAGTTTTTAATATTTTAAAATTTCCAGTTACGAAAATTCTTGTTTTTGACAAAAATTTAATGAATAAATAAAATTGTTTGTGTTTGTTACCTCTGGGCCCCGATTGCTCGAATGCCCAAAGAAAAAGTTGCAAAGATATGAAAACTCCACAGTGTGTTGTATTGAAACGGTTTTAATTGTCCTATAACAAAAGCACAGAAATCTCTCACCGTTTGGAATAGCAAGAAAGAAACTTACAAGCCTAGCAAGACCGCGCACTTAAGCGCAGGCCCGGCTGGACTCTCCATCTCTTGTCTTCTTGCCCAGTAAAAGCTCTCATGCTCTTGCCAAAACAAAAAAATCCATTTTCAAAATTATTAAATTTCTTTAATGATCCTTCCGCAGGTTCACCTACGGAAACCTTGTTACGACTTTTAGTTCCTCTAAATGACCAAGTTTGTCCAAATTCTCCGCTCTGAGATGGAGTTGCCCCCTTCTCTAAGCAGATCCTGAGGCCTCACTAAGCCATTCAATCGGTACTAGCGACGGGCGGTGTGTACAAAGGGCAGGGACGTAATCAACGCAAGCTGATGACTTGCGCTTACTAGGAATTCCTCGTTGAAGAGCAATAATTACAATGCTCTATCCCCAGCACGACGGAGTTTCACAAGATTACCAAGACCTCTCGGCCAAGGTTAGACTCGCTGGCTCCGTCAGTGTAGCGCGCGTGCGGCCCAGAACGTCTAAGGGCATCACAGACCTGTTATTGCCTCAAACTTCCATCGGCTTGAAACCGATAGTCCCTCTAAGAAGTGGATAACCAGCAAATGCTAGCACCACTATTTAGTAGGTTAAGGTCTCGTTCGTTATCGCAATTAAGCAGACAAATCACTCCACCAACTAAGAACGGCCATGCACCACCACCCACAAAATCAAGAAAGAGCTCTCAATCTGTCAATCCTTATTGTGTCTGGACCTGGTGAGTTTCCCCGTGTTGAGTCAAATTAAGCCGCAGGCTCCACTCCGGAGAAAGAGAGAGCACTTGAACCGGCCGATGGATTCCCTTCTAAATCAACAAGTTGGATCGGTCTCGATCCCGCTAAGTACCTCAGAGGAAGCTATTTCCCAAGAACTCATACGGGGTTTTAACCCGGATATAGTTACTGATCTCCCCCCCCGCATCCTTTCCCCGTCGGACATAAGAAAGACGATGTTATACAACACGCTTGTATTGGTCCTACCATGGTTGTAACGGGTAACGGAGAATTAGGGTTTGGTTCCCGGAGAGGGAGCCTGAGAAACGGCTACACATCTAAGGAAGGCAGCAGGCGCGCAAATTACCCATTCCGACTCGGGGAGGTAGTGACGAAAAATACAATTCAAGACTCTTAACGAGGCCTTGAAGTTGGAATGAGTACACTTTAATTTTTAACGAGTATCTATTGGAGGGCAAGTCTGGTGCCAGCAGCCGCGGTAATTCCAGCTCCAATAGCGTATACTAAAGTTTGTTGCGGTTAAAAAGCTCGTAGTTGGATCTTGGAGCGTGTGCTTGCGGTCACATTTCGGTGTGTACTGCTTGACGTGTTCTTCTATTTGGTTGCGCGTGTGTGGGCTCTTAACTGAGTGCCGCATTCGACCGAAACGTTTACCTTGAAAAAATTAGAGTGTTCAAAGCAGACCTTTTTGTGTCTGAATATTCGTGCATGGAATAATGAAATATGAATTCGGTTCTATTTTGTGGTTTTCGGAACTCGAGTTAATGATTAAGAGGACAGACGGGGCCATTCGTACTCTGCCGTTAGAGGTGAAATTCTTGGATCGCGGGAAGACGCGCAACTGCGAAAGCATTTGCCAAGAATGTTTTTCTTTAATCAAGAACGATAGTCGGAGTTCGAAGACGATCAGATACCGTCCTAGTTTCGACTGTAAACTATGCCAGCTAACGATCAGACAGCGTTCTCTACGACTTGTCTGGCAGTTTCCGGGAAACCAAAGCTTTTGGGTTCCGGGGGAAGTATGGTTGCAAAGCTGAAACTTAAAGGAATTGACGGAAGGGCACCACCAGG
>SCLH01063333.1:17701-31753 GCA_004367855.1 Oikopleura vanhoeffeni
ATATGGTCCATATATAACATTTCGGAAATATTTTTTGCATATGGGCTGTAGCGACATGTCGCCACCTAATTTGTTCGATGCTGATTTTTATTCGAAAAATTTCACTGGAATAAAAATATTGATCAACTGAATAAGTAATTACTATACTAGTATTTTGGTACGACGTGAAACATCGAGAACCGAATAATTAAATATTTGAAACACAATCAAGTTTCATATTTGTAATGAAATTACAATTTATATGCAATGTACAAATTGCAAATTTTAAGACATATTTTTGATTTCTAATAGCAGCAACTACGCCTGAAACTTTGATTAAAAATATAAGCAATAATATATTGGCTGGAGGAAAGATTTAAACATTACTGCCGTGTTTTTATAAAGACTGCGTAAATATGAACAAAACGACATGTCGCGACACCCTAAAAATGTTTGAATGTAAATTTGTCAAAGATTTTTTTATTTCCGAAAACCATAATAATGTAGCGTGTAATAGTATATTTAATTTTCACAAAAATAAGCTTGTTCTTCTAGACACACACGACAGTAGTGCATCTTATATTCATGCTAATTATACCAATTTTCAAAAATTGATTTCAATTTTCAGCCTGGGTTAGCCACATCAAGTCGAGCTGTAGATAGAAATGATTTCAATGAAGGACTTGAAGCTAAACAAGCGGAGTTTGACGAAGTTAATCGAATTTTGGAAGAGGCAAAACAAAAGGAAGATGAAAAAGATGTGAAACAACTCAGAAAAAATTTGGTCCACAAACCAACCAGTGTTCCTAAATTTGCCCCTGTTCCACAACGACTCACCATACCGACAACTTTGGTAAGCCAAATATCAATTTTTTACAGGGGAGGCCCAATATCGTCAAAAGTTTTGTTCAAAAATAATTCGGCAATATTGGGCATTTTCGGCGATATCGGCACTTTCGGCGATATGGGGACAGAAATTAATTTTTTCGTTAAAAAAATATAAAACACGTGGGCGTTCAAAATGACGTCGTAATTTGAGAAGTTTTTTAATTATGTTGCCAGGATGATGCCGAATGTCCGATGTTCCTTTAAAAAAAATAACCTTTAGGAGATTTCCAATAAGTTTAAATGAAGGAAATTCAGAAAAGTAGATTTGTGAAATTAGAGCTTGAAAAATGACGTCATTGATGACGCACTCAAAGTAATTTGTAATAAACACCTAAAAAGCCAACGCATTTTCGTCGATATGGGCACTGGCATGGTGCCCGAGTGCCTTAATAATTTTTTTTACTTTGAATCGAATAGGAAAAAAATTTTAAGGCTCTTGGGAATCATAATGGGGCCTCCCCCTTGATTATGGATAATGTGCTTTTCATGGTGTTCTGCATGACGTCATCTCCAAAATTTATTTTTCGAACATTTTGGGTCATTTGATTTAACGGTATGCTCAACGTTTTTTTATTTCAGGTTAGGGAAATTATAAATGTAGAAGGATAGATCTGCATAGAGTCTTTTCTGAATTTCCATGCCTTGTACTGTTTGTTTCTGAGCCCTGATCTAAAATATCTAAGACGGTTGAGTACTTATTATACATTCGTAGACTCGCAATTTGTAAGGTGATTTTTTTAAGAGCTCAGTCATATCTGTAGAAGTCCATAACATCTATCAACAAACTTTTTTTGGCTGAGTAGCTTTAAAAAATAAGCTAGCTTTTTAACTGCAATTCTAGGAATGCATAATAATTTCGAAATATGGCTTTTATCATAAGTAAACCATTTAGAAATCTTGTTTTTCTCAAGATGCCATGTTATTTTTTCCAGTAGACAGTCCACCGTCGACTAACGATGTAAAATTGAAATTGTTAAGGATTAGTCATTTTGAAATCTAGCTTTTATCAGCGGATAATTGCGTTGAAAATTAGAAAGAAGCGGGCAAAAAGAGGTCTATTAATAATAGACTATTATTGATTTTCCGGGCAAAAAACTTGCGATATTTTAAGTTTAAATCATGAATGAACTTCATTCAATGTAGTACAATGTATGGCAAAGTTTTCGATTTCATTTTGGATCATGAGATATGATTCATATCATATGAATCATCATATCATATGATCTAAAAAAGTCAAAAGTATTAAATGTAATTTTTAGCCTGTGACTCCAACTTATGGTGGACCTCGAACTCGTAGTCGCCGCCCAAAAAGATAAATTCGTTATTGTTCTTCGAATCACCAAAATCACATTCCAATTATCTCTCCACTAACTGCCTATTCTTTAACAAAAAGGCTTTCTACGATAAAAAAAATAAACACCACCACTTTATTTAATACAATGGTTTCGTTATTTTATTTATTTGCATCAAATCTGAAAATCATGAACTTCAATAAATGAACTTCATATGAAGACTATAACAGGTAAAAATGCGGGAGGGGTGCAAAACGCAAATCACTTGAAGCGAAGCTGCAAAAAAAGGGGGACTTTATATCCCCTATTCACACTTTTGTTAATATCCCGCACCTACCTTACTAACACACTACGTTTCCTATCAGGGTCGGGATATTTACAAAAGTGGAATGGGGATATGCGGTGGTATACCATTGTACCTTTCATGACCAGATCTACGTTCTTTAAAGCGTCAGAGACCTGAAGAATCGTGCGATGTGATTGGTCAATACGCATTGACTCTCGTGTATTGGCCAATCAAATCACGCGATTCTTAAGGCGACTTTTTTTTAAGCGAAACTTGCAATCGGAGCGAATGTTCTCGAAAACGTTCATCCGATCAAGAAATTCCATTGTATCCAGAGGCATTAGTCGACAGAGTCCGCCATGTTCTCTGTCCGATCGACCTACCGTTAACCGTACATCAGCGAAAACACCGGTAAATTCAGTTAATCGATAATGACCATGATACTTTACAAAAATGTTATCGGGTAAATTTTTGGGCACAAGTACTATATACACCATGACACAGTCTCCGACTATCCTGCTTTCTGACAGGAGCATTTTTTTGTATTTAGAGCTGGAATTGTTCTAATGTCGACCGAAATCCCGAACCATACCTGGACAAGAAGCTCTTCAAAGATGCAGCAAATTGTTATTGCAATGTTTATTTCTGAATATATGACACCACAGTGGCGTTAAGGCAGTCACTCTTTTGTATTTAGACACTCGGAATATTATGTAGGGACTGAAAATTTACTTACCTGGTAACTTTCAATGGAAATATTTTTTTGGAAATATTTTATCTTGGACACCGTTACCCACCTTAGTGGCTGTATAGTGAGTCACTTTTGTATTAGACGCTGGAACTGTCGTACTGTCGACTGAGAAACACAAACATACCGGATTCAGTCATTCCAGCAGAGAGAACATTTTGGCATGAATAATTTCACACCGATGGTTAACAACACTTTTTTTGTAATCTTTATTTTTTTTTTTTTAGACACTGGCAATAATATAATGCACTTTATGAAAATTTTTAAAAAAAATAAAAGTTATAACTCAGTTACTGGCAGGTTACAACATTTCAGGTCGACCATAACTTCAGCGCTTAAAATACAAAACAAGGCTCATCACAGCCACTAGTGGTGTCAGATGTCAATCAATAAACTATTGCCATATAAACATCCCCTTAAAACATCTCACCCCGAAACCACTTTTTGTAAAGCCGGATACTGATGTCAGTTCCTCGATTAACTTGAAAATCTTTACCGGTGTTTCGGGATTTGACCGCTTAACCGCTCATTCATGCGCAAAGAGACATACACGACTCTGTCATCAATCTAACTTGCTCTGGACTACAATTGAATTCTGCAAACTCGGATGATACTGTTTTCAGAACATTCGCCATTTGCACAGTTTCCGCTATAAAAAGAAAGCTCTCAGGTCTCCTGACGTCCAAACTCTCATACGGGAACCGTTAAGCTATTACCTTTAGATACACTAGTTTTCATCAAGAACACTCACGAAAAACTCTTAAGTTTGCCCCATTGTTCTCCCGTCGAACCTAATCCATAGGGTGCCTGTTTTTCCAAAAACATGGTTCCACTAAATGGTAATTGCTGTTTCTTCACAAAATGCGTTTTCCATAAATTAATGGCTTCCATTAAGGCGGCGTTTCTTCAGCTTAAATGGTTAGCTGTTTTTTTCTTTAGGACTCTGGTGTTCTGCCTTCTCTCTATTTGAACCCCTTGGTAACGCCTGAACATTTTTTCTTCAGAAATCTAGACCGGTAGGCGGATTTCCGGTCAGGTCCATTTTTGTTCAAATTGGTCAATCAGGCAAAATTCCGAGTCTGCTAGACTAATCGGACACCAGATATCGAATTATATCAGATTACATCATGACGATATTATGCATCATAATCACTAACTCCGGCCAGATTGTATTCTTGTCACGTTTTCTCTATTTCTTTATTGAATTCCCCCTTTGACCAAATTGACGTATAATGTTTATATTAGTGAAATTATGTATCAGATTTCGAAACTCCCCGCTATGTCAAATAATCCTTTTTTGCGTTTTTTTAGTTTACCGTGTTGTAAAGTTGTAAAGATTTCTATGACGTCATCTAAAGTGACCCAAAATGACTCATAATGAACGTCATTCGTTAAATCTGATACCAGGATTCCGAACTCCTTGTGCCCGTATTAGTCTACAGACCGGAATTTTGCCCTGATTGAAAAATTGACCTACCGGAAATCCGCCATTACCGTTCAACGTCTCAAATTCTGAAAGAAATCAGGCGTTACAACGCGGAATTTAATCTCTATCTGACCCACCATATATATGTCGTCATGGGTTCATACAGAACGCGGCAAAACACAGCATGTTCTAAAACCACCTTAGTTAGTGTAATTTGAAATCGATAAGGTAACTTTTTTTGAAGGATGTGTTGTGTTCTCAGAATCGTCTTTTAAAAGTTTTACCGGTTAATTTCCGGTATAACCGGACATCCGGTGGAAATCAAAGAAATTTGATCTTAGAGTTTTTTATTGGCTGTTGAATGCAGAAATCCGTTTCCGAATATCTTGTTCCGTTCTCAAATGGCAGCGACAAAACTGGTTGGGTGTTCTAACAAAAAGTTACCTTTAAAGTTACCACTTAAGTGGTATTTATAGATTTATAAATACTCCAGAAAGTAGTTTTTTGTTGGCATTTTGATTTTGAGTTTCAAGCTTAGTTTTAACCGCAAAAATATCGAAAGTCAGATATTAAAATTAAATTTCGTACTAAGTATGAAAATTTAAAAAATATTCAGGTTGAGTTATCAAATATAAGTTGAACAATAGACCTAATTTATTGATTTCTTAAAAAATTTTTGAATAAAAAGCAAACAGAGTGTGAAACTGACAAGTATTGTAACCAAAAAAACGGGATGATATATCTCGCCCTACCAGGAATAAGCTTTATATTTATACAAACTTAAGAATGCGGTAAACCAGATAAAAATAATACAGACGGAAGTCAAACACAAAATATGTTGATTTTTGCGGATAATTTTTCCGAAAATTGTTCTAAAATAGTTGATGAAGATAATCCGATAATTGAAATCATAATTTATGATTCATAAACCTTAATTAGTTCAAAATTAATTAAACTACGATTATTTAATAAAATAAATTAAACAACTTTGAATTTTGAAAATAATTGAAAATAAGTTAATTTTGAAAATGAATAAAATAGATTTATTTCTAAAAATAAATAAAACAAACAATTACTGTCGTACACTGTATTTGTTTTAGGTAGTTAGTAACTACTAGTTACCCCGTTTTTAGGTTACTCCACCCTTTGTCCCAATTTTTTAACAAAGCAAGTACACCACACTGTAAATTGTCAAATCATAGGTGTCAGGACGTTTGAGTATGTGGTGTAGGCTGGACGCGGTGTATTTAGAAAACGGCGCGAAAAAATTGACTAATTCAGAATAACTTGTTTTACTCGAATTTCTATGGATGAAAAATGTTTTCCTTCCGGATCTTTTTCTGAAATTCATCACTGATCATTTTTGTCTCAAGAACCAATAGTCTACGACGTTCTAGAAAAAAGTTAAGAGACTTTTAACAAAAACGACTTTATCGAAAGCTTATTTGATTATTGAAAAACTTTTTTGTTATTTTTCCCTTGGAGCAGAGTTTTTCCACAGACCTGAAACCACTAATTTATTTGAGGTCAATTTAAAAATTGATTTTATTTCGACATTTATTGTAGAGTCATTATCAAGAATGAAGAAATTAAAAAAGTTTTTTAACGCAGAAACTAATTTTTGGTTCAAAAAGCAATTTCGCTAATCAGGCCTCAGTTCTTTGCGAAATTGCTTTTCGAACCAAAAATTAGTTTCTGCGTTAAAAAACTTTTTTGATTTCTTCATTCTTGATAATGACTACACAATAAATGTCGAAAAAAAAATCTATTTTTGAATTGACCTCAAATATATAACAATGTCTCAAAACACAAAAAAACCACTAATTATACATCTTTTTAACATAAAAAAAATTGAAAAAGAAGTGAGAAGAATCTACCACTTATTTCTCTACGTCAACTAATTTGTTTTACTTTTATGAGTCCAAATTTTAACTGCATATTTAAACAACAATTTTGAGAATTTTTGTTGTCTAAACTGATATAAATGTGTGTAGGCGGAATTCTAGAGTTGACGAAAAAACATAATTTTGGAAAAAAACGATTTTTCTTCCAATTTTAAATATAAATTTTCGTTTACGGACAATTTGGTGTGAAACATTGACTCTAGGATTAATCGACCTTGAGAAATCATAAATTTATATTTAAGATAATAATTTGTTTTCCATTACAGTCGCTAGAGAGCAAAAATGAAAAAAATACATTTATAATTGTGAATAACTTTCTTAAAGAATGAATTCTAGGGTTATAGTCCATAACTTATGGAATCGAAAACAAAATAAAATTACCTTCGTAAATTGTTGATTATTTTGCTAGGTGGTGCTAAAGGGCAAAATCAGACTTATGATTAAATGCTGAGATTCGGAAATCATCGGACTATTTTTGGTGCGTGCTCAAAATGCTTTTTAAGTGTGATAAAATTTAAACATGATCGTATAATTAATTGAACACTAAAAGCACTCTACAGGGGTACCCGACAAAATAAAAGATGTAAAGTAGGAAACATTCAAGTGACAAACTTGATAGAATTTTTTTCAAGTGATTTTCGTCACTAATGTCTGAAAAATTGATATTATTTTGATATCTTTGTCGTAGACAAATCAAAAAAAATAATCAAGAATGGTTAGAATTCAATTCATAACAAAAATTAGAGAAAAAAGACTCAACCGCATTCAAGGTAGGTAAGGTAAGGTTTTATACTTAAAATTTTCCTCTCGTTAAGGAGGTACTGTCCACTACGAAAATTTCCCTAATAATTTGAATACTATCTTAGTTATTTCAAAAAGTATAAACAATTTGCAAAACTGTCAAATTTTTTCTAATTATCTTTAAATTTTGAGATTTTTCATAAATTTATTTAAAATTTTCCTTAAAACTTTAAATTTTCTGAATTTATCAAAATTGTTAATTTATTTTTAAAATTCTCTCAAAAACTTGTCAATTTTAATTCTAAAGTTTTTTCCGAAAATTTTCTAAAGATAAATGAATATTTCAAACTGAAAAAAATATTTTTGGAAGTTTTCAACTGAAAATTAAGCATTGGAGCAATCACTGCAAATACATTAATTAGGAAGGATCTGATAGCAAATTTTCGACTGATTATATTTTTTTTTGCTAAATTCTTGAAAGATCTTAATATGTTAACTAAAAATCACAGTTTTAATATCTCATTTTGATAAAGTTCAATCAAAAGCTTAAATAAAGTTTTTTTTAGACAAAATAACCAAAAGAGCATATGTGACAAACGTCCTGACAGTTTCTCAAACGGCCTGACAGTTTCTCAAACGTGCTGACAAAAATTTTCGAATCATAGGTGTCAGGACGTTTGAGAAGGTGTATGTATGTGTGTATTATTTATTATATGTTAAATTCGACGAAAGTTACAAAGAAATTATTCCCCCTTTGCCTTGGATCGTGCCTTGTTAACAGCGGCTTCGGACATTTCAGCTCGTTCATTAGCTTCATCTAATTCGTGTTGAAGCTTTCGGAACTTAGAAATAGCGGTGTTAGCACCTTCAGTTGCATCTTCAGCAGCCTTTTTGTAGGTTTTCGCCTTAGAGTTAAGTTTGTCCAGGGAGTCAGCAAGTCGGGCAAGATTCTTCTTGTCTTCTTCGTTAGCGTAAACAGCTTCCTTGTATTTTCTTTCGAGTTTTCGGAGAACCTTGGTATTATCAGCAGTTCTTCTGGATTCACCTTCAAGTTCATTTTCGATTTCTCGACATTTAGATTCAAGTTTTTGAACGGCCTTTTTACCTCCCTTAAGAGCCACTTGTTCAGCTTCATCAAGTCTATTTTGAAGATCCTTGACGGAGTTTTCTTGGTTCTTTTTCATTCTTTCTAAATGTTGGGATTGGTCTTGCTCCTTCTTGAGGTCTTCGGATAAGAGAGCGGCGGTAGTCAAGGCTTTTTTGGCGGCTTCTTCAGCATTTCTAGCTTCAGTTATGGCTTCTTCGACTTCAGATTTAACGCTGTTGAGTTCAGACTCGATTTTTCGCTTTTGATTGATAAAAGCAGTGTTTTGAGTATGAAGCATGTTAGCACGTTCGTTGGCTTCCATAAGATCGTTCTCGGCTTGTTTTCGGCATCTATCAGCTTGTTCGAGAGCTTGTCTCAATTCTTCTATTTCTGAAGACATAAGTCCAACTCGTCGTTCGGAAACGGCGGATTGTTCACGGAGATCTTCTGTGGCTCGTTCGGCATCATCAAGTTTAGTGGTGACGTCTTTGAGGCCTGAAACGAGGTCCTTGGAAGTTGATTGAGAGTCAGAAGCTTGTCTTTGCGCAGTAGCAAGTTGAACCTCAAGGTCGTTAAAGTCAGATTCCATCTTTTTACGAGATCGAATAGCTTCTCCTCTAGCTCTCATTTCATTATCAAGTGAGGCCTGGATTTGCTCAACTGATCGAGTAGCATTTCGGCGAGAGTTATCGATTTCCTCGTCTTTTTCGGCAATTCTTCGGTCCGCTTCTTGTTTAAGTTGTTGAAGTTCAACTTGAACTCGGAGTGCCTTAGCTTCTTCAGATTCGACAGCAGCTTCGGCTTCTTCAAGTGAACTTTGGATATCACTTCGTTCTTTATCGATGACTCTCTTTGTCTTTTCGAGCTCGTGAATGTTCTTGGTACTATCAGAAACGGCTTCAACAAGTTCTTGAGCTTCTTCTTGGAGATTTTTGTTTTCTCGTTTGATAGCCTCAAGGTTGTCGAGAGCTTCTTCTGTGGAATTCTTCAATTTGAAAAGATCAGCTTGTCCAGCTCTAACTTCCTTTTGTGCATGTTCGAGCTCTACTTGTGCTTCTTCTTGCTTTTGCTTAGCTTCAGCAAGGAGCTTATCAAAGTTTCGTTGTCTTTTGTCTAACTGAGCAGCGGCTGAGTTAGATCGCTCCAAATCAGCGGAAAGATCTTCAACTTCTCCTGAAAGTCGAGTCTTTGTCTTTTCGAGGGACGCACAACGGCCTTGTGCGGCTTCAACTTGTTCTTCAGATTCCTGAAGTCGTGCAACAAGCTTTTTTTTAGCTTCTTCGAGCTCTTCAGTACGTTGTATAGCATCAGTTTCGTACTTGTTTCTCCATTGAACAACCTCGTTATTAGATTTGGTCAAGTTTCGTTGAAGTTCTTGTTTAGATTCCTGCTCTTCTTCATATTGTTCTCTTAACATGTCGGTGTCGTGTCGTTGAGAATGAAGTTGATGGGCCAAAGAATTCTTAGATTTAGATTCTTCATCACCTTGTCGCTTGAGTTCTTCATTTGTTTGAGTGAGAGAATTCTTGTTTCGGACAAGTTGGTTGTTTGAGGAATCTCGTTCTTCGATTTGTCGTCGGAGATCATTGATTTCATTGCCCATTTTGGCGGTGTCAGCAGTACCTTCGCTAAGAGTTATGCTATTTTGTTCTTGCTTGATCTTGAGCTCGGCGATGTTGTCTTCAAGGTTACGAGATTGTTTCTCGAAGTTAAGTTTGGCCTTAGTTAATGATTCAACGTTTACGGCGAGTTCGTCAACTTCGATTTTGGCTTCTGATTTTTCCTTTTCGAGCTTTTGTTTTACTCGGTTAAGAGACTCGATTTGTTCACTGAGACCAGTAGCTTGATCAGTTTGCTTTTTTCGGATGTTTGAAAGAGTAGCTTCATGGTTTAAAGTAGCTTCTTCTAGTTCTCGTCGAAGTTTTGCCATTTCTGCCTCTCGTCTCTTGGAAATTTCGATTTGAGCCTGGGTATTTCCAGCAGCTTCCTCGAGTCTCTCAGCGAGTTCTTCAAGTTCTCGGGAGAGATCAGCTCTGGTCTTTTCAGATCGTGCTCGGGCTCCTCGTTCGGTTTCGAGTTCTTCCTCAACTTCTTCGGAACGGCCTTGCATTTCCTTGATTTTTTTCTGGAGTTGTCCAGTTAGAGATTGTTCATCTTCAAGCTTGGAGTTTAATTGTCCGAAATCGAATTCGTTCTTCTTGAGTTTCTCCTCTTGGACGGCCTTGTCGTTTTCAAGATCCATAATTTGCTCTTGAGCAAGTCGGAGATCGCCTTCGAGCTTTCTTTTGGCTCTTTCGAGATCCATGCGGGCTTTTTTCTCGGTTTCAAGTGCGATTTCGAGATCATCGACTTGTTGTTCGAGCTTAGATTTGGCCTTGGAAAGCGCAACAACCTTTTCCTCCTCGTTTTGGAGATCAGTAAGAGTTTGCTTGTGGGCTTCTTGAAGTGCTTTTTTTTCCTTTTCAAGTTTTACTATAGCTTCCTGAACAGAAGAAAGTTCTTCAGAAACATTTTTCACCTTATTTTCAGTAGCATGCTTTTCTTTTTCAACCTTGGCAAGGGTCAGTTCAAGATCATCAATATCTTTCTTGAGTTCAGAAGATTCGTCTTCGAGCTTACGTTTTTTGGCAACAAGTTCGTTATTCATCTCTTCTTCATCTTCAAGTTTTTCTTGAAGTTCTCGGAGGGTTCCATCAAGTTCGATTTTCTTTTCGATAAGATCGTCACATCGACCTTCAGAATCTTCAAGAAGTGCGTTTTGGGTTTCCATTTTTTGGTTGAGCTCATTTTTCTCTTGTTCAAGAGCAACAGCCTGTTCTTCAAGCTCAATTCGTCGTTTCTTTTCTTTTTCAAGCTGTTCCTTGACTTTAGTGAAGTTGGCTTCGAGTTCTTCCATCTTTTTACCTTCCTCAGCTTGGGAAATTAGTGGTTTGATTTTGAAAATAATTTTCATCCATTCCCAATCCTTGAGGTATTGGAAAGCTCTAATATTTCCTTGAATTACATCGATAGCATCTCGTCGTTTGATCATATTAGCATAAGTTCGAGCAGCCAATCGGAATCGAATATAAGATTGGAGAGAAGTAAGAATAGCAGCAATTTTTTCATCTCGTTGATCTTCAAGGTCACCAATAATACCGGCCTTGAAGAAAAGTTTGGTATGACCAAATTTATGTTTCCAGTCTTCAAGTTCGATACCCTCACAGATTTCTTTAGATTGTGCTTTCCAGTCACAGAAATCTTTTTCCTTTTTGGCAGCAGCAAATAAGATACAGTATCGCTGAGCAAATTCTTCGTACTGTACTCGAGATGGATAGCCTTTTCGACAAATACGGATACCTTCAAGTACACCGTTACAACGAAGCTGATGAAGAACCAAGTTCCATTCCATGTATCCTGGCTTTTTGATTTCGTTTGGAATAATGCAACGAACGAAATGAGGTTGAGTAGATCTTAAATTGGCCATGAGTTTACCAAGTGATTCTCTGTGAAGTGCAGATACAGTCTGGAAAGATCCTCCTTTTTGTCTTTTTTGTTTACCACCTCCGGCTTTCTTGGCATCTTGAGCATCATCAGATGAAATGTAAGTAGACCAGATGTCGGCCAAAGTCTTCATCGAAGATTTCTTCAAAAGTCCGACAACGGAACCATTCAATGGATCCTTGTTTTTAAGAAGCCAATCAGTTACGTTGTATCCGACGGTACCAGCATAATGGTAAAGTTCAAAATGTGGACCTGGAACGTTTGGATTTTTGTGGTTCTTTGGGTTTGGTTTTCCGATCTTATCGTTTTTACCGATATGTTGTTGGAAAAGTTTGTCTCGGAAAGTGAGATCAGTAGCTTTTGGGAACATACATTCTTCTTCTAAGATGGACATGATACCGAGTGGTTTTTCGATAAGTTCAATAGTGTCAGCCAAATCCATACCGAAATCGATCATAACCTTAAATGATAAATTATTATTTGAAAATTATTTTTTTTATTACAGTCCATGACTCCTTAAAGTAGTCTCCTTAACCCTTGGAGGCTCCAAAGACGATTTTTCGGTTCGACTTTGAGCGCTTATTACAAGAAAAGTAAAAGTGATGGCAACTTTATTGTTCTCTAGTCCTCGAGATTAAGGATAAACTTGAACTTTAATAGTATGTAATTCACATTTTGACTTTATTAACCATATAGAAAAGTGACATTTACAAATTGTGCTTCGACCCACGCAATTTTATTGTGAGGAAATGGGAGACGTCAGAACAAAAACTAATAAGGGAAAAGATTAGGAATTTGATTTTCTAAGAAGTGACTTCCTCAGAAATAACCTGCAATTTTTGGTCTTTAATCTACAGGTGTTTCCCGAAAAAAGAACCTTACCTACGCAATTTATCGAAATCACTTTTAAAGAAATAAAAATTCACTCAGAGCCGCCAGGACAAAAATTGAAAATGGAGCAGTTTCAGAAAATTTTTTCCTAAAAAGTGAATTATTCAGAAGCAACCTGGAATTTCTGGTATTTAATCTACAGGTGGTTTTGAAAATAGTCCGGAGCCTCCAAGGGTTAAAGCGCGCTTAATCCCCCATGAGCCATAGGCTAAGGAGGTATTGTTCGCTGGTTTTATGGGGCCGTTCGGGCATAAAAACTGCTCCAAATTGGTTTTGGGTGATAACAAAGTTTACTTTTGACCAAATTATCAAAAAAAATTCGAAATTTTCTTGTTTTTTTGATTTTTTTATAAGTTTTTTTCAAAATAAATTATAAAATAAAGTTTGCTTGAATTTAAACACAAAAACTTCAAAGTATAATCATGGCGTAAGCTCACTTTCTGATCAGTGTTTCAGTGACCTTTTTTGGAGCCTATTTTCAAAAAAATCGAACCACTTTTTTTTCGATATTTTTCTCATGGGTTCTTTAAAAAATCATATTTCGAGATTTAGGTTGAAATCTTAAAAAGTGCTTTACGAGATGAAATCCTAAACATCCCGCCGAATTTGCCAAAATGTTTTTGAAGATTATTCACAATTTTCACGCATTAATCGCTGGTTTGAGCGGTTTTGAAATTAGAAACTAGAAAAAGGTTAAAAAAATGATACAAAACTGCTTGCGGTATTTCACTTGTGTAACATAAATTATGCTATGCGGCATAGCTAGGGTTTCCACCATTCGACCGATCCGCCAAACGGGGTATCAAATTTTTTTGAGTATTTTTCTACAGCTGGAAAAAAAATTTGCCGAAATTTTTTTGCAGACGTTTCAAACAATTTAAAAAAATTAAAAAAAATTTGAAAATTTTTCGAATTTTTTTCGAAATTTTTTTTTTTGGAAATTTTTTTTTTCATTTTTTTAAAATTGTCTGAAAAATCTGCAAAAAAATTTTCAGCAANATAACTATACGCCGCACCCTGCTGTAAACACTTTTATCAAAGATAAAAAATAAAGATTTCACATCGCTCGGAAAAAATCTATCAATCTTCCAGACTTATGGCACCCCTCAAACCAGTTTACCTTTGTAAAACACTTTTATTTACAAAATTAAATCAAAAATTAAGTTCTATCAAGCAAAATGTAAATAATTTCGGAAAAATATTTTTACTGTCAAAAAATAAATCTTTAAAAAACTCTTTTACATTTTTGTCTGTTCGACTGATACTTTAGTATTATTGGAAATTTATTCATGAACAAAACTGTGCAAAAATCCCAGGAAACATTTAA
>SCLH01063333.1:40071-72717 GCA_004367855.1 Oikopleura vanhoeffeni
AAAAAAAATCGACCGAATCGTTTTTGAGAAAATTGAGCTACAAATTCCAAAATATCATAAAATTACGGTTTTTCATAATTCTAGAACAAGTCCGAGCAAAATTTTTGCAAAATATTTTCGATAACTGTCGACGTAGTAGAAACCGTTTTTCTTACAAACTTTCATCAATTTCCATTGAGCCGTTTCTGAGATAAAAGACATTGAAGTCAAAATCAGTGTTCTAGAACTCTACTCCAAATTGGTGCTGTGGTGCTCAAAATAATTTTAATCTACTTTTGGTCGGGAGCAAAACGATAGATCTTCATTTTAGGGTTTTCAGAATTTCGATAGCTTGTTTCGTTTCCTTCTGAGCCCGATCTAAAATCTCAATAACCGTTGAGTACCCCCTTAAGGGGGATGGATTTATTTAATTACACCTGAAAATCAAATCAAATTTCGCGACATTATTATGGGTATTAATTTTTTTTTCTTAATACAAATTTTTTCTCACTCCAATTTTAACGCCCCATTTTGTCCTCTTAGAGGCACCTACTTTTCGAAAATCGCCAAATTTTTGTTGTTTCATCGTCTTTAACGCACACGACAGTACAAATATATTAGTTACCTGATTATTTAAATCATCAATATTAAGTTCTTCGATCTCTTCTGTTTCTTGTTTATAATCAGATTCTTCCAAAACTACAAATTCTTCNCAATATATTATTCACCCTAGAAGTTCAGAACAATCCACCCATTATTTCTATAAGTCGATATAATAGGTGGACACTTAGGTATGCTGGTCCTAATTTACATTTCTCGATGAAATATTAAGCCAAAAAGGGCCTTGAGGATATTATTCAGATTAGTCAGTTTGTAAGAATAGGCTTCAGCTTGCGTCAGAAATCATGCCAAAACTTTTTTGTATGATACACTCCGTGTCACATAAGCGAAACAAGAAGACATAACGCAAAACGGAAAATCTATCTCCTCGAGGTATAATTATGAAAAAACCTAAATTTTAATACAGTAGAGTGCCTCTAACAGGACGATCTGATTCGCTTTTGCGTCCTGATAATGGAACTGGCAAACTTCGAAACCCCGTCCGTCCTGATAACCGGACCTGGCAAACTTTTTGAAAAAAAGTCCGTCCTAAGCAAAAAAAAGGCAAATACAAGTTTGAAAATTACCTGCATAATTACTATTCAAAACTTCACAGTGGCGTTTTTGTCGAAGTGCTATATTTCTTCTAGGACATGCAAAAAACCACCCTTTTTCGGACATAAACGCCCTCGAAAAATCTATCTCCTAGGTTAAATTTGCAAATTAGCTCAAAAAATTTTGCCATGGAGGCTTAGACAGTTGCGTTATTTGCAATTTCGAGCCCAAACTCAAAATATGAATTTTTTAAGGTCACGTGAAAAAATTTCCGAAAAAAAAGTGCTTTGGATTTTTTTCGAAATTGGTCAAAAAAGAAGCTGCCGAAACACTTTAGAGAAAGTTGGCTTACGTCAACTCGATATTTTGAAGAATGTTTAGTTGTCAAATTGACACAGAACGTTATTTTTGAGAAAAAAACCTAGAAAAAAATCGAAAAAACGCAAATTTCGAAAATTTTTGTTGTCATTTCGTTGTTTATGCGTTCAGAACATAAACATAGTTTTGGTTGCATTTTATGACGAAAGAACTGCAAAAATGTGGAACCACGGTGTCAACCACCATACGTGATGGTCCATACGTCATATTGGTTCCAGGACCATCGTATGTTAGCGTATTCCACAAATCGAGTTTCGCGCAAAAATCGATCCAGTTAGTTTTAGATTGTAACATATACTGATCTGTGTCCAAATTTTAATTCCGCGTTTTGGGTTGGATTTTTTTATTTCAAAAATTATATTTTTCCAAAAAAATGATAATAATTTCGAAACAATCGCATTTTTGACGAAAAAGAGGTTTTCGACAATTAAAGCTACCATAAGCACCATAAAAAAGTTGTATTATGTACTGCGAGGAGCACTTACGTTGATGGTCATTGATGATCAATAAAAAGTTCGCGCCGGATTCGCGCGCCAAAAATTTTTTGAATAATAAAAATTCTCCTTTTTCCAAGTATTCCAAAAAAATTTAATAGCAAAAAAAAATTTCGAAAATTTTTTTGCGGCCTTTTAGAATTTTAAAATTTCGAAAAAAAAATTTCGAAAAAATTTTCGAAAAAAAATTTTTGAAAATTTTTTTTTTATTTTTTGTAAATGGACAAAACGCCCGCAAAAAATTTTTCGAAATGTTTTTTTTGCTACAAATTTTTTTGTAAATACTTACAAAATTTTTTTAGATTTTTTCAAATCAGAAGAATATTCTCTGAGAAAAATCATATCGTGCAGCCTTGGATCATAATCGATATAGTTTAAGGGAATCGGTGCTTAGAGACAGATTTACACTTTTTCAATTTTCGTTCTCTTGAAGGTCAACTTTTCACCACTTCAATTTTTAAAATTGAAATGAAGCCTCCGAGGCATTATGGTTATAATAATCAAATAACTTCATAAGGGGTACCCCTCATGAAATGAAGCTGAACAACAAATTTCCCGATTTTATTTTGAATGTTTTTTTTGAAAATATGGACAATTTGAAGATGACTGGTAGAATTTTTATCTCCATACTCAGCCAGGACCTACTTCTTCATCATTTGAAAATATCTTGTCTTATTTTAAGCATTTTTATCAATAATTATGGATTTTCAGGAGTTAGAAGTACTGTTTTTGGAAAAGAAAAAAATCAGCGAAATCTAAGTTTCGATAGTAACGCCTACCGCGAGGTCATCGACTGTTCATTAATATATGTTTCAATATTGTGACTTAAAAATCCAGGAAGAATAGGCTTTTCCGCGAGCCTCTTAAATCAGCTCAAAAAATCGTTTTTTGCGTTTTCTAGACGAATTTATTTCGAATTTTTCAAAACGATAGTAACAAACCTGTGTGTGTTTCTTGTGGTTCATAAAATGAATAAAAATTTTTACCCCAAACTCATGAAGAAATAGCTTTTTGCTACAAAATATGACTCTACTTCGACCTCGTTCCTGAGCAAATCTCACATCCTCAATTATAGTTTCGGGATGTGAGATTAGGTTTAATTAATCTACCAGGTTTAACATCTCCTGGGCCAACGATGAAGTAATATCACGTAGTTTAATCAAACTTGTTTTTCATACGAAAACTTTAATTTTCGAAATTTTTCTGAGTATTTTTCTTCGACAGGAAAAAAAAATTTGCTGAAAATTTTTTGCAGACGTTTCAGACAATTTGAAAAAAATGAAAAAAAAATTCGAAATTTTTTCGAAAAAGTTTTTTTCGAAATTTTTTTTTCATTTTTTTCAAATTGTCTGAAACGCCTGCAAAAAAATTTTCAGCAAATTTTTTTTTGTCCAGTTGTCGAAAATACTTGGAAAAAAACTCGAAATTCTCAAAAAAATGTAATATGACACCATCTATCTGAGATATTGTGCCAAAAAACTGGTGGTAACTAAAGTCAACAAGGCGGTCATTTTGATAATAACAAAACAAACTTTGGGCTAAACGGCCATCCCTTTTTTCAATTTCTAAGTTTTTTTTATCAAAAATCAAGGTTTGAGAGCCTGAAAATGACAAAATTTCAAAATTTTATTTTTTTTTCCAAATTGTGTTAATTTAATTTATAAGTGCGTTGACCCAAAAATACCGATGCGGCATTTGGTTTTAAAATAATAAATACCGAAAATACGAAAAATCGCTATATTTTGATCACGTGACGTCCAAAAAAATTTTTCATAATTTTTTTCCTAATTATTTTCTTATATTATTAACCTCCTCAAAGTTTCAGAAGAATCCACCTATTATTTCTATAAGTCGAAATTAATGTGGAATAGCTAACCATACCTTAAAATTCTAGATTTTCAAATGACCGGAAATGACTAAATAAGGGTATCATACGTAACTAGAACAAATTATAAGACTAATAGCTGAAAAATAAAATTTCAAGAAATAATTTCTTACGATTTTTTATAATGACAAAAAAATGGAATTGGAAATTCATTTTTGATGTATTTGCGCCAAATTGAGAAAAAGTGTAGACGTTTTGATTTGCTGATTTCGGCATAAGTAACCGTTTTTCAAAATTGATAGCGAGAAAAATATGGCGTTTGATTTCGATATATTGATTTAGTTGTTGATTACCGGGGGCAGCCCTATACTCAAAATAAGCTAATTTCAAATTTCAAAAAATTCCATAATGTCGATTTTTTAAAATCAAAAATTGTAAAATCCAGTCAATAGATTATTTAGTACAAAATATTTGGGATGCCTTTAGAACCCCTTAAGGGGTTCTATTGGCAGCCTATATCCTTTGTAATGTACATCCAATTGACTGCATTTTACAATTTTGATCTCCACGTATCCTGTTAAATTATATAAAGAGATAAAAATTGCCTGAAAAAAACCCGCTTAAAGAAAGCTAAACATCTCAAAGAAAGTCTGGTTAATCGTCGGTTAACCCTCCGTAGCAAAGACAGAAAAGTTCGTCGAGCCACGAGAGCCTTTCAGGTGGCTATCTTTGGAGCACATATCGATCATTATGCCTGGTAACTTTAAAAACTTATTCCCTATTTTTTAACAGGCAAATAAAGTTTTTAAAGTGACCCAGGCATAATGATCGATATTCTAGAAACCTTATGTTTAAATTTAGAAAAAAACATTGGAAAAGCAAAGTTAATTAAACCACGTGATACAACCTCATGGTAGGCTCCAGAAAAGTAGTTAATCTCAATAAACTGCGCAGTGCTCTTTCTATCTCAATACTTTTTGTCTGATTAATTATTCGTCAGGAATCAAAAGATATTCAAATAAGTTCAAATGATTATTGAAATTATTTGATATATATTACAATATTTATAATATTATATTAAGGCAAATATGGTATAAGAGTTCCACTCTGGCATGATTTTCACAAATTAAATATTTTTTCAAAACATATCATTTTATCCATATTAATATCAAATAAGTATTTTGAAATTTCCCACCTGAAAAATATTTTTGCTCCAGATATGTCCAGAATGCAATTTTTTGGAAATTGTACATATACGTTTTTAGTTACCTGATATTCAAATCATCAATATTTAGTTCTTCGATCTCTTGTGGTTTCTTGTTTTAATCAGATTTATCCAAAACTTCAAATTCGTCCCCAATTATTTGAAACGACTCAGATTTCTTCTTTCTTCAAAAACCTCATTTTGATATTTTCAGTTTCACTCGATATTTCAATTTTGAGTTCTAGATCTGTTATTTCGTCGTGAAATTCTTTTCGTTTTTTCAACAATTTAAAATAATTAATCTCCATTTAGAATCTGAAATGAATTAAAATTGATGAATTTTAAGTTTTCTTTCAAATACTACAAAAACATTAACTCGTAGACTTGATTTCTGCCATTCACCATTTAATCGTATTTTACGACGCTTAATCATTAATGACAAGATCAGTTATCGATCAACATAAAAACAAAATGGTATTTGTGTTTTTTTTGTAAATTTTGCATTGCCGGAAAATAATCATGCGACCGTATATTCAAGAAATAAGGCGGCCAAAATAGTACTGTTTTTTTCAAAAATAGATTAAATCACTTTTTGAAAAAAGTGAAGAGGTTCTTAAGAAGTTTTCAAGACTTTTTTTACGCCGAAAAACTTTAAGGACATAATCTAAGAATTTTGAACATAACGGCTTTTTCCAAAAACGTCACGTGATCTGATTTTTAAGAAATAGGGATTTATTTATGACATATTTCAAACCTTATTTTTAGATTATTTCGTCATTTTAGTCGGTATTCACGTCATTTTATTCAGAATTTGGCGTAATGAGAAAAAAGTCTTAAAAATGTTTGAAGTTCATCAACAAATGTTATTGACGTAATTTGAGTACTTTTTCAAATTACCGTATATGGTGTATCGTATATCAAATTACCATTCATCTTAGAGACTTGTAAATACCCTCAAAAGAATCGGAATGGTCAACTTTTTGATGAAAATATTAGCACCTATGGGTCAATTATGTACTGAAAGGGCGCCAAAAAAGGCAAAAATCCCCTTGGGAAATCAGACCATTTTTGCTCTCTAGTGACCTTTAAGTAAATAATTGACCCATAGTTGCTAATATTTTCATGAGAAAGTCGACCCTTCCGATTATTTTGGTGGTTATTTCAAGTTTATACGATGAACTTGAAATTGACCTTGAACGAGAAATAAAATATTCCACAACAATTTAAGAGCCATTTCACTAGAGAATTTTGTAAGAAAAATTATAATTATTTTTAGACATAGCAATAGCAAATCATTTGAAGTTTAATATGTGGTAGGTTTAAATAAAAATAAAGGTCAATTTCATTTTATTATTGCACTTTTTTGTGTAACTGGAGGTTATTTTCGCAACCTTTCATTTTCTTAGCCCCATTAAATGCCTATTATGCGTCTAAAAAAAATGTTTTTTTAATTGTATAGCAAATTGGCTGAATTGTATTTAAAGATAATAAAAAAAATATGTTAATAATGAAACTTTGCTTATATGGCTAGATTTTCAGAATGGCAGCTAGATGGCAGAAATAAAGTCTGGGTACAGACTCACTTCTAAAGTCTACGAGTTAAAAAACCAATTTATATTCAAACAGTAGAAATTATCAAACTTTTTTCAAATATTTTCCAGAAATGTAAAATAATTTAGACAAAACAGTATGTGGAAAAAATTTCTCTCAACTGTGGCAGTGCACCGTGTGTGGTATTAGTAATACCGTATTACTACTGTCGATATTATTTGCACAAAAATTGTGTGCAGATTTTTAAGATAAATCAACTGTACTAGATTAATAAAATTAAAAAATTAAACTACAAATTAATTAATTGTTTTTTTTTTATTTATAAAAATACTCAAATATGTCTATCCTTTGTCTTTTCGAAACCGCCTATCTTTTTCCTGAGAAGTTTTGACCAGGGAGAAAAAGTTTTTACTTTCGAATGCGTCGGCGATTGCTGAGGCTTACGTAGGTTTTCGCGTGGGTTTCACCTATACGCCGCACCCTGCTGTACAACAGTTGCAGTGGCGGTATTTTTTTTAGAGGGATTTTTCCAGTGTTGCGGTTGCACGAGTTTTTCTCGAAGATGGGTGAACCGATTCTAAAAATTCCAAAATAGTTGAGAGTGCATGGTTTGATACCTTGCATGATGGTCTTCGATTTTTGAACTGGAGACCGGATTTCCGGTTATTACCGGTTAAACCTTAAATTGTCGGTTTCTCGGTCACTGCTGATGATATGAGACTGATTTTTTAACCTCCATGAAATTTGCTTTCATATGCAATGTAATATGACCTCATACGGATCATTTTTGAAATTTGACCTTTTGGGTCATATTACAAAATTTGACCCCTCAAAAGAAAAGTCAAACAATTTGAAGACGAAAGGTGAAAAAATCAGTCTCATATCATCANATCCGGTTCAAAAATCGAGGGTATCAAACCATGGACTCTCAACTATTTTTGGAATTTTTAGAATCGGTTCACCCATCTTCGAGAAAAACTCGTGTAACTGCAACACCGGAAAAAACCCCTTAAAAAAAATACCGCCAGTATTTTAGTAAAATTCAAGTATGAACTTACAGTGAGAAAAACTAAAATCTGAGTAAAGTTGGAAGTTAGTACAGTTGATAAATTATTACATGGCAAACTGGATTCTGACAAAATTTTATGACATCGCGAAACAATCTTATTATCTGCTCTGACGCCCTTATTTCCGTAAATATACATTTTTCAATATATTTCAAAATTTAAATTTATTTATTTCCCTTAAAAGGGAATCCTCGGGAATTCACAATTTTTGATTGTACTTTATCGACAAAAATTTATGGTTTCTTATTTGATTTTGAAATTCTGATTTTAATTTCTGTTCCTAAACATTTATGACCTTTACCGATATCAAATGAATTTATATCGTAATTTTTTAAATCATACACCCTAGAGTCAGATACGTTTAACGTTTTCGCATACTTTGTTTTTGATGACTTATATAAGTTATCGTGCATAATTTGTTTTAACAAATCCAAGGGTGCTATATAAGAGGAATTATTACATGCTTTTCCAGAAATATGTTTTGTGCATCGCAAAGTAATTTTATAGTCTTTTTTGATTCCTAGAATTCCGTAAAAATACATTTTTCCATCAATTTCAAAATGAAACCTAGGGCGACCGCGGCGATTTTCAATATTTACAAGTTTGCATTTCATTTTTAAATGACTCAAAGCACAGTTTTGAAGAGTTTCGTTTTTTCTGATTTCGATACTTTGCTCTTTTTGGTCTATTATTTGCTGCTTTCCGATATAAAAATCGCTCTCATCAGAATCAAGCATCTAAAACATTAAATAAGATTTACCTTAANGTCGGAAGCGTAGTTTAGGACTTGAAAGTAACAAATAAAAAATAATAAATTTTACTGTTATTTAGACACCATGGAAGGAAACGCGCGTTTTTAGAGTGTTTTTTCAAAGTACGATTTATAAAGTATAAATAATCAATCTGAAGAAATTCAGATTAAACAAAGTAAGCTTAAAAGTGGCAACTTGTGTTCGAAAAAGTTTTTATTTGAAAATTTTGAAGTGGCAAAAAGTTTCCCATCAAGACAAAAAAAAATAAAAAGTGCAAATCTGTCAAAATGCACCGACCCCTCAAATCGTTCAAAAGTTCAAATTTTTGCAAGTTTCACCCATAAGTAACGATTCTTGGTCACCGATCTGTAGATAAACGCTAATTTCGGTTCCGCGACATTTATGACCTTTCCCAATAACAAATGAATTTATATCGTAATTTTTTATATCATACACCCTAGGGTCAGATATGTCTAACGTTTTTTGATAATTGTGTTTTGAGGACTTATCTTGCATAATTTGTTTTAACAAATCCAAAGGTGCTATGTTAGAGGAAATATTGCATGCTTGTGTTGTGCATTTCAAAACATTTTTATAGTCTGTTCTTATTNCTCGAATTCCGTAAAAATACATTTTTCCATCAATTTCAAAATGGAAATTAGGGTGACCGCGGCGATTTTCAATTTTTACAATTTTGCATTTTACTTCATTGATCTCAATTTCTGTTCCTGGACATTTATGACCTTTCCCAAAATCAAATGAATTTAAATCATAATTATTTAAATAATACACCCTAGGGTCCGATTTGTCAAAAATTTTGGGATATTGCGGATTAGGTGAATTATGAATAATTTGTTTTAAGAAATCTGAAGGCAGTATAGACTATACTGTATAGTACAGAGATTACCACAGGCTGATCCATTGAATCTTTTGGTGCATCGCAAAACAATTTTATAGTCTTTTCTGATTCCTACAATTCCGTAAAAATACATTTTTCTATCAATTTCAAAATGAAACTTAGGGTGACCGCGGCGATTTTCAATTTTTACAAGTTTGCAATTAATTTTTGAATGACTCATAGCACAGTTTTGAAGATTTTCGATTTTTATAATTTCGATATTTTGCTCTTCTTGGTCTATTATTTGTTGCTCACCAATATAAAAATCGCTGTCATCAGAATCAATCATCTAAAACATTGAATGAAATAACTGAGGTATCATTTTTTAAAGNATTTAATTACACCTAACATCAAACTTTTCAAATTTCGCCGACATTATTAATGGGTTATTAAATTTTTTTTTCTTAATACAAATTTTTTCTCACTCCAATTTTATACGCCCCATCTATTTGTCCTCTTAAGGGACACCTAACCTTTCGAAAATCGCAATTTTTGTTGTTTCATCGTCTTTAACACGCACACGACAGTACAATATATTAGTTACCTGATTATTTAAATCATCATATTTAGTCTTCGATCTCTTCTGTTTCTTGTTTATAATCAGATTCTTCCAAAACTAACAAATTCTTCTTTATTTTTTTTATTTTCCAAAATCCTTGTTTCTGTATTTTTTCGTTTTCCCCCAATATTTGAAACGACTCAGATTTTTTTTTCTTCAAAAACTCATTTTTGATTTTTCTGGTTTCACTCGATATTTCAATTTTGAGTTCTAGATCTGTATTTCTCGTGAAATTCTTTATTCGCTTTTCAACAATTTTGAAATAATTAATCTCCATTTAGAATCTGAAATGAATTAAATTAATGGATGAATTTAAGTTTTTTTTAAATACTGACAAAAACATTAACTCGTAGACTGATTCTCGCATCCAGCTGCCATTCACCATTTAATCGTATTTTACGACGCTTAATCATAATGTCAGAATCAGTTATAAAGTTATCGATCAACTTTAAAACAAAATGACATTTTGTGCGTTTTTTTTTTGAAAATTTTCACTGTATTACAGTACTTATTTTTTGCAAAAATTTTGAATCACAACTAACACCTTTCATCGTGATCAGAAATAAATTCTAAGACTTTTTTCCATTACACCATTAGCCCAAAAATCATCACGTGACCGTATATTCAAGAAAGAAGGTCGGCTTTGAAAAAAGTGAAGAGGTTCTTTAGAAGTTTTCAAGTCTTTTTTTCCATTAGACAAAAGTCCAAAAACAATCACGTGACCTTCAAATTAAGAAAATAAGGTTCGTTCAAGTACACAAATAGTACTCAAATTACGCCGAAAAATTTTAAGACTTATTCTATAAGACATAATCTAAGAATTATGAACATAACGGCATTTTCCAAAAACGTCACGTGATCTATTTTCAAGAAATAGGATTTATTTATGACTTATTTCAAACCTTATTTTAGATTATTTCGTCATTTGTCGTATCACGTCATTTTATTCGGAATTTGGTGTAATGAGAAAAAAGTCTTAAAATGTTTGAAGTTCATCAATAAATGTTATTAACGTAATTTGAGTACTTTTTCAAATTACGTATCGATATTAAAATTAGCATTCATCTTAGAGACTTGTAAGTACCCTCAAAAAAATCGGAAGGGTCAATTTTTGATAAAAATATTAGCAACTATGGGTCAATTATGTACTGAAAAGGGCGCCAGGAGCAAATCTTTGGAAATCTGACCTTTATCTCTTTTGCTCTCTAGTGACCTTTCAGTACATAATTGACCCATAGTTGCTATATTTTCAGAGAAAGCGACCCTTTCGATTATTTTGGTGGTACTTTCAAGTTTATCCGATGAACTTGAAATTACTTTGAACGAGAAATAAATTTCCACAACAATTTGATAGCAATTTAACTAAAGAATTTTGTGAAAAAATTTATAATTATTTTAAGACATAGCAATAGCAAATCATTCGAAGTTTAATATGAGGTAGTTTCAAAATATAATAGAGTTAATTTATCTAATTATTGCACTTTTGTTTAACTGGAGGTCATTTTCGCAACTTTTTATTTTCTTATCCCCATTAAATGTTTTTTATAATTGTATAGCAAATTGGCTGAATTGTATTTCAAGATAATAAAAAATATATGTTAATAATGAAACTTTGCTTTATATGACTCGATTATCAGAATGGCAGCTAGATGGCAGAAATCAAGTCTGGTTGTGAAGTTACAGCTTCATCTAAAGTCTACGAGTTAAAAAACCAATTTATATTCAAACAGTAGAAATTATCAAACTTTTTTACAAATATTTTTCAGAAATGTAGAATAATTTCGACAAAACAGTACGTGGAAAGAATTCTCTCAACTGTGGCGGTGCACCGTGTGTGGTATTAGTAATACCGTATTACTACTGTCGATATTATTTGCACAAAAATTGTGTGCAGATTTTAAAAGACAAATCAACTGTACTAAGATTAGACGATTTGAAATAAGGTATTTCAAAAATAAAAAAAATCGCTTTAATGTGTTCAAGCTATCTTGTAGAGAATTTTTTTCCGGTCATTTTAAGACCTAGATTTTTTTAATGTAAAATTTAAAAAAAAATCGATTTTAAGGTCAATTTTTTCGTGATTTTACAGGTAGTATGTGATCCAGTTTCTAGCGAAACCGTATGAAGTGCTAGAAGGCTGATTTTGGCCAGTGAAAATTAAGCGTTTTTCGGTTACCCTTTTTTTGATTGAGGGTCGGCGCCCAATATTTGACCTCTAATGACCGGTCAAAGTTCAAGGTCAACTCAAGTTCATCGTATAGACTTTAAGTACCCCCGAAAGAATCGAAGGGTCGACTTTCCGATGAACGTATTAGCAACTTGGTCAATAATGTATGAATGGTCTAGAGAGCAAAAACTGGTCAATGCTTTTTTGCTCTCTAGCGACTTTTCAGTACATTATGACTCATAGTTGCTAATACGTTCATCAGAAAGTCGACCCTTCGATTCTTTTGGAGATACTTTCAAGTCTATACGATGAACTTGAGATTGACCTTGAACTTGACCGGCTATTAGAGGTCAAATATGGGCGCCGACCCTCAATCAAAAAAGGGTAACCGAAAAATGCTTAATTTTCACTGACCAAAAATCAGCCTTCTAGCACTTCATACGGCTTCGCTAGAACTGGATCACATACAACCTGTAAAATACGAAAAATTGACTTAAAATCTATTTTTTTTGAAAATTCTTTAAAAGATAGCTTGAAACAAATTAAAACCGATATTTTATTTTTGAAATTCCTTATTTCAAATCGTCTCAATAAAATTAAAAATGAAACTACAAATTAATTAATTGGTTTTTTTATTTATAAAAATACTCAAATATGCCTATCCTTGACTTTTCGAAAACGCCTATCTTTTGCCTTTTACCTATACGCGGAGTCCAGGGAAGAAAATTTTTATTTTCAGATGCGTGGGCGATTGCGGAGGCTTACGTAGGTTTTCGCGTGGGTTTCACCTATACGCCGCACCCTGCTGTACAACAGTTGCAATATTTTAGTTAAATTTTCAATTATAAACTATCAGTAGAAAAAATAAAATCTGAGTAAAGTTGGAAGGTAGTACAGTTGCTAAATTATTACATGGCAAACTGGATCCTGACAAAATTTTATGTCATCGCAAAACAATCTTATTATCTGCTCTGACGCCCCTAATTCCGTAAATATACATTTTCCATCAATTTCAAAGTGTAAATAAGGAAATCCGCGGAATTCACAATTTTTGATTGTACTTTATCGACAAAAATTTAAAGTATATATTTGGTTTTAATTTTTTATTTCTGTTCCTAACATTTATGACTCACCGATATCAAATGAATTTAAATATAGTTCTTCAAATCATACACCTAGGGTCAGATTTGTCTAAAATTTTTGAATATTCGATATGAAGGCGAATTTTGAATAATTTGTTTTAAATAATCGAAGGTAGAATGGAGATAAATTATTCACATGAAACTTAAAAATTTTTTTGTACATCGCAAAACAATTTTATAATCCGTTAATTCCTGCAATTTCATAAAAATAATTTTTCCATTAATTACAAATGCAATTAGGTTACCTACGCAATTAAAAATTTTACAAGTTTGCATTCCCATTTCCGGTTTATTGGCTAAATTTAAATAAACGTCAATTGCCATTCCTGACATTATGACCTTTCCAATATCAAATGAATTTAAATCATAATTTTTAAATCATACACCCTAGGGTCAGTATGTCAACATTTTTAAATAATTTGTTTTGATGACTTATCTTGCATTATTTGTTAACAATCCAAAGGTGTTTAATAAGAGGATTATTACATGCTTTTCCTGAAAAGGTTTTGTGCATCCCAAAACAATTTTATATTTGTTGATTCTCGAATTCCGTAAAAATACATTTTTCCATCAATTTCAAAATGGAAATTAGGGTACCGCGCAATTTTTTCAATTTTTTACAATCTTGCATTTTACTCATTGATCTCAATTGTACATTCCTGAACATTTATGACCTTTCCATATCAAATGAATTTATATCGTAATTTAAATCATACACCCTAGGGTCAGACATGTCTAACGTTTTTGGATAATTTTTTTTTTGATGACTTATCTTGCATTATTGTTTTACAAATCAAAGGTGCTATAAAAGAGGATTATTACATGCTTGTTTGTGCATCGCAAAATAATTTTTATAGTCTGATCTTATTCCTCGAATTCCGTAAAAATAAATTTTTCCATCAATTTCAAAATAGAATTTAGGGTAACCGCGGCGATTCAATTTTTACAGTTTGCATTCATTTCGCTCACTTCCGTTTCAGTTCCGATTTCGATTCCGGACATTTTTGACCATCACCGATATCAAATGAATTTAAATCATAATTATCAAATCATACACCCTAGGGTCAGATTTGTCAAAAATTTGGGATATTGCGAAAGTTTAGGTGAATTTATGAATAATTTGTTTAAGAAATGTAAAGGCAGTATAAGTAGGGCGATTACGACAGGGTGATCCCATTGACTGTTTGCTGCATACCAAAACAATTTTATAGTCTTTTTTTGATTCCTACAATTCCGTAATATACATTTTTCCATCAATTTCAAAATGAAAACTTAGGGTGACCGCGGCGATTAACAATTTTTACAAGTTTGCATTCATTTGCCTCATTCGGTTTAGTTTCGATTTCATTCCGGTGTATTGACTAAATTAAAATAACGTCAATTTCTGTTCCTGGACATTTATGACCTTCCAATATCAAATGAATTTATATCATATTTTTAAATCATACACCCTGGGTCAGATATGTCTAACATTTTTGATAATTGTTTTGATGACTTATCTTGCATTATTTGTTTTAACAAATCCAAAGGTGCTATAAAAGAGGAATTATTACATGCTTGGTTTTGTGCATCGCAAAACAATTTATGGTCTTTTCTGATTCCTAATTCCGTAAAATACATTTTCCATCAATTTCAAAATGGAAATTAGGGTGACCGCGGCGATTTTCAATTTTATAATTTTGCATTTTACTTCATTGATCTCAATTTCTGTTCCTGGACATTTATGACCTTCACCATATCAAATGAATTTAATCATAATTTTTAAATCATACACCCTAGGGTCAGATTTGTCAAAAATTTTTGATATTGCGAAATTTAGTGAATTATGAATAATTTGTTTTAAGAGTGTAAAGCAGTAATGTAGAGCGATTACGACAGGTTGATCCATGACGTTTTTGTCTGCATACCAAAAATTTTATAGTCTTTTTGATTCTATTCCGAAATATACATTTTTCCATCAATTTCAAAATGGAACTTAGGGTGACCGCGGCGATTTTCAATTTTTACAAGTTTGCATTTCATTTTTGACTGATTAAGACACAGTTTTGAAGAGTTTCGTTTTTTCTATTTCGATACTTTGCTCTTCTTGGTCTATTATTTGCTGCTCGCCATATTAAAATCGCTCTCATCAGAATCAAGCATCTAAAACATAAATAAGAAAAAAGTATTTTTGTTTAGACGCGACAGATTCATTTTCAACCATAGACGAACAGTATGGGATACAGTAGTTTCTCTGTTATAGTAACCTTTTATCTGTTCAGAGAAGTTCATGTGCTTATCTGTTATAGTCACCCCTTATAGAAAATCTCAAAAAGGTACAGTATCGTAACAAGGTGACATTTTCCAAACTGCAAAAATATCTCCTCCCAGACGGTATATCAAATCGAGCTCAAATTTTTTTGCTCGTCGGTTTTTTTTGCATCGGCGACGAAACAATTCTAGAACGCCAAATAACCGTCGATTTTTCACAATTTCAGACTTCAAAAATCTATCTCCTCCTAGGATATATTTGCAAAATGCTCAAATTTTGATCAAGTATTCCTAAAAACAATTGTAAGAGACTCTCGTGGCTTTTTTGCAATTTCTAGCTAAAACTCAAAATATGTTTTTTTTGTGCATTTTCAAAAAAAATTTCCGAAAAAAAATTGCCTTCGATGTTTTCGAAAGTAGGCTCAATAGATAGCCAGTGGAACACTATGAGAAAGTTGGCTTACGTCAAGTCGATATTATGAAAGTTTTAGTGGTCAAATTTGAGCAAGACGTTATTTTTTAACTTCATCTTTCAAAAAATACTTAGAAAAAAATCGAAAAAAAGAGAAATTTCGAAAAAAAAATTTTGATGATTGGTTCTTAGTACACTTAATTATCATCCCGTATCAATTTGGAGCATTTTTAATGCCTCCAAGGCCTTTATTAAATAAGAGTCGCAATACCCCCTTAAATGCATAAAACCTTATTGCTGGTATTTCTCTTCATTGAAGTTTAACTGCATATCCACGTATCCAAAAATAACATTATGCCGATATTATTTGTCAGAAAAAAATTATTCTACAATATAGACTGATAAAATTTTTTTTTAATTCATCTTTACTTTCCCGGGAATTTTTTTGAAAATTCATTGCTATAGTCTTTTTTTCTGACAAATAATATGGCATAATGTTATTTTTTTATACGTGGATATGCAGTTAAACTTCAATGGACGAGAAATACCAGCAATTAGGTTTTGTGCATTTAACGGCTCATGTTAAATAGTTTTTTAGAAATTTATCAAAGAGATTTGAGTTTAAAAAAGGCTTATTTTTCCCCAGCACATTGCTGGAAGCACCCACAATCTCCTTAATATCGAAATAAGATATTTTGAAATTTCCCTCCCAAAAAATATTTTTGTTCCAGATATGTCCAGAATGCAATTTGTTTGGAAATTGTACATACGTATATTAGTTACCTGATTATTTAAATCATCAAGATTTAGTTCTTCGATCTCCTGTGATTCTTGTTTATAATCAGATTCTTCTAAAACTACAAATTCTTCTTTTATTTTTTATCTTCCAAAATCCTTGTTTCTGTATTTTTTCGTTTTTCCCCAATTATTTCAAACGACTCAATTTTTTTTCTTTCTCCAAAAACCTCACTTTTTGATATTTTCAGTTTCACTCGATATTTCAATTTTGAGTTCTAGATCTGTTATTTCGTCGTGAAATTCTTTATTCGCATTTCAACAATTTTTGAAATTATTAATTCCATTAGAATCTAAATGAATTAAATTGATGAATTGTTAGTTTTTTTTAAAAATAGTATTTACAAAACATTTAAAAAAAATATATTCAAACAGTAGAAATTATCAAACTTTTTTACAATTCATGTTTTAGAAATGTAAAAATAATTTAGACAAAACAGTATGTAGATGGATTTTTATCTACAGTTGTATAATAAATGTTGTCAGCAAACAAAGCTTCAGTAAAAGAAAAGGTCAAAAATTTTCTAGACTCAAATAATTTGAGTCAAATTGGGCAACGCATAGAAATGAAAAAAGGAACCAACCAATGAACGCGTGATCTGTTTATTGTTTTGATTTTTTAATTTTGTTTTAATTTTTGTTCTGAACATTTATGACCATCACCGATATCAAATGAATTTAAATCATAATTCTTCAAATCATACACCCTAGGGTCAGATTTATCAAAAAAATTTGAATATTTCGATATTGAAGGCGAATTTTGAATAATTTGTTTTAAATATCCGACGGTAGAATGAAAGATAATTATCACATGAAAATCTTAAAAATTTTTTGTACATCGCAATACAATTTTATAATCCGCTTTAATTCTGCAATTTCATAAAAATAATTTTTTCCCATTAATTACAAAATGCAATTAGGGTACCTACGCGATAAAATTTTTACAAGTTTGCAATTCATTCTCGGTTTATTGACTAAATTTAAATAAACGTCAATTGCCATTCCTGAACAGTTATGACCTTTCCCAATATCAAAAAGAATTTATATCGTAATTTTTAAATCATACACCCTAGGGTTTCCCCAAAGAATAAAAAGATATGTCTAACATTTTTGCATATTTTGTTTTTGATGACTTATTATCTTGCATTATTTGTTTTAACAAATGCAAGGGTGCTATAGAAGAGGAATTATTACATGCTTTTCCTGAAAAGGGTTTTGTGCATCCCAAAACAATTCTATAATTTGATCTTATTGCTCGAATTCCGTAAAAATACATTTTTCCATCAATTTCAAAATGGAAATTAAGGTGACCGCGGCAATTATTTTCAATTTTTACAATCTTGCATTTTACTACATTGATCTCAATTGACATTCCTGAACATTTATGACCTTTACCGATATCAAATGAATTTATATCGTAATTTTTTAAATCATACACCCTAGGGTCAGATATGTCTAACATTTTTGAATAATTTGTTTTTGATGACTTTTCTTGCATAATTTGTTTTAACAAATCCAAAGGTGCTATGAAAGAGGAATTATTACATGGTGATCCGTTGACTCTTTTGTAGCATCGCAGAACAATTTTATAGTCTTTTCTGATTCCTTGTATTGCATAAATATACATTTCTCCATCAATTTCAAATTGAAACTTAGGGTGACCGCGGCGATTTTCAATTTTTACAAGTTTGCATTTCATTTTTGACTGACTCAGAGCACAGTTTTGAAAATTTTCGTTTTTTATAATTTCGATACTTTGCTCTTCATGGTCTATTATTTGCTGCTCGCCGATATAAAAATCGCTCTCATCAGAACCAAGCATCTAAAATATTAAATTAGATAAGGTTTTTCTTACAAGGTATTCCATACAGACCAACCGTATGGGATACAGTAGTTACTCTATTATAGTTACCTTTTATCTGTTATAGTTACCCTTTCAGATAAGTTCATGTCGCTTATCTGTTATAGTCACCCCTTATAGAAAATCTCAAAAACTCTAGAAATAACACGAACGTACGGGTTACAGTTTTTAAATATTCAAAAAGTTAAATATTCAGTTAAAAAATATGTTCAAATCGCAATAAAATTATCTTTTTGATGACAAATACAAAATAAAAAGACTTCTTATCAACTTATTTTTCTCCATATTTTCATAAATAAACATTTTAAAGATAATCTACGGATAATTTCATGCCCGAGTGTCTTAATGCAACCAGTCCTCCTTTATTAATGAAATTTAAGTTATGTCCGTTTTTTTAAATACAAAAAAAACAGATTTAAGTTCAAAAAAAGAGAATTCTCAAATTGAAAAAATATTGAGTAATTATCTATTGAAGTTACCCCGAGCAATCACTCATTAAAGACGATTTGAAATAAGGAATTTCAAGAATAAAAAATCGGTTTTAATGTGTATCATAAGCTATCTAAGATGCTAGCTATCTTGTAGAGAATTTTTTTCTGGTCATTTTAATTGGGTGGTCATGTCTGATTTAATAAAAGCCTTAGAGGCATTAAAAATGCTCCAAATTGACACGAGGTGATAATTAAGTGTACCAAGGTATTTTTTTTAAAGTAGGTCACCCTTCTAATGACTATCACGGGAAAATCATAGCTGATATCGAGAAATGGTTTTTTGCATTCAACTGCCAACTAAAAAGCTCAATGTAGAAATTTTATGAAGTTGATTTGACATCCGGTTCACCGGATATAAACCGGAAAGTAATCTTTGGTAGGTTCGAATCTCGTGGGCCCAGAATTATTTTTTCTTAAAATCAGCGGAAAGTTGAATTTCTATGCCTTTTCGTTTCTATATCACGATTATCTACACATTAACTGCATTAACTATAATTTGATGAATTCCCAGAAGAATAAAACGAGATTCGATTTTTTTTCTCAAATTTATACCGAAAATGCTATAAATAGATCTGTTACCGGTGAACCGGTTGTCTGATAAAAAAGGAAAAATTTCTCCATTGAGCTTTTTTAGTTGGCAGTTGAATGCAAAAAAACATGTATCGATATCTTCTATGGTTCTCTCGTAATCGTCATGAGAAGGGTGGCCTCCTTTAAAAAAAAACTACCTAAGAACCCAATCATCGAAAATTTTTTTCGAAATTTTCGCATCCTTTTTTAAAAGATAAAGTTAAAAAATAACGTTTGCTCTAATTTGACCACTAAAACTTCAAAATATCGACTTGACGTAAGCCAACTTTCTCATCAGTGTTTTACTGGCTTTCTTTTGAGCCTACTTTCGAAAAAATCGAAGCACTTTTTTTTCGAAATTTTTCCAATTTTTTCAAAAAATCATATTTTCAAGTTTGCATTGAAATTTGAGAAAACGCCACTGCAATCCTTCAAATGCAACAGAGTGTACTGTAAAAAATTTTGGCCCCGTTTTGAAACAAAACCTCGGAGTAGATAAATTTTTAAGCCAGAAATCATGAAAAACGGTCAAAAATCGTCAGTTAATTGCGTGAGTGATTGCGAGAAATCTGACAAAAATTATTAAAATTTTGTTAGTCTTTAATTTCACTAAGATAATCAAGAATGATTTATGAAGAAGAGAAAATAAATGGCATGTACCGTTCGTGAGTTATACTTTTTTTCGCAAAATAATGTACATTTTGCCTATATTTAACTATAGGCTATAGTTGTGGGTGCTTCCAGCAATGTGCTGGGGTAAAATAAGCCCTTTCTAAAACTCAAATATCTTTTGTGAGAATTAAAGTGATAAATTTCTAAAAAATATTTTAACATGAGCCGTTAAATGCATAAAACCTTATTGCTGGTATTTCTCTTCATTGAAGTTTAACTGCATATCCACGTATCCAAAAATAACATTATGCCGATTTTATTTGTCAGAAAAAATTATCTACAATATAGACTGATAAATTTTTTTTTATTCATCTTACTTTCCCGGGAATTTTTTTTTAGTCTTTTTTTCTGACAAATAATATCGGCATAATGTTATTTTTGGATACGTGGATATGCAGTTAAGCTTCAATGGAGAGAAATACCAGCAATTAGGTTTTGTGCATTTAACGGCTCATGTTTAAATATTTTTTAGAAATTTATCACTTTAATTCTCACAAGAGAATTTGAGTTTTAAAAAGGCTTATTTTTCCCCAGCACATTGCTGGAAGCACCCACAATCTCCTTAATATCGAAATAAGATATTTTGAAATTTCCCTCCCAAAAAATATTTTTGTTTCCAGATATGTCCAGAATGCAATTTGTTTGGAAATTGTACATACGTATATTTAGTTACCTGATTATTTAAATCATCAAGATTTAGTTCTTCGATCTCTGTGTGTTCTTGTTTATAATCAGATTTTCAAAACTACAAATTCTTCTTTTATTTTTTTATTTTTTCCAAAATCCTTGTTTCTGTATTTTTTTCGCTTTTCCCCAATTATTTCAAACGACTCAGATTTTTTTCTTTTCTTCAAAAACCTCATTTTGATATTTCTGTTTCACTCGATATTCAATTTTGAGTTCTAGATCTGTTATTTCGTTCGTGGAAATTCTTTATTCGCATTTTCAACAGTTTTGAAATTATTAATCTCCATTTAGAATCTGAAATGAATTAAAATTGATGAATTGTTAGTTTTTTTAAAATAAGTATTTACAAAAACATTTAAAAAAAATATATTCAAACAGTAGAAATTATCAAACTTTTTTACAATTCATGTTTAGAAATGTAAAATAATTTAGACAAAACAGTATGTAGATTGGAATTTTTATCTACAGTATGTATAATGAATGTTGTAGCAAACAAAGCTTCAGGTAAAGAAAGGTCAAAAATTTTCTAGATCAAATAATTGAGTCAATTGGCATCGCATAGAAATGAAAAAAGTAGCCAACCAATGACGTGGGAAGAATAAATTTATTATTTATCTCTCCTCATGAATGGGGCCCGCTTCCCATTGGTCGGCTAATATTGGCGAATAATCTTTTCGTTTCCCTCTATTACAATCCAGAGGGTCTAGCTTTGTTTGCAGCCAACATTTATTTTACATACTATATATTTATTTTAAAGTGAGACAAGAGACATTTTAGCTACAGTACAGTGCGTTTTAAACAGACAGTTTTGTCGAACGAGTTTTAGTTAAAAAGTCCTGCTGGCGTGCATGTAAAGATGCAGTTTTTGGATGCAAACTGTCCGTCAAGTATTAACCAGATAATTTAACGATCAAAAATGCCCGTTTAGGTTTTTTGGTGTCGCAGATTTTGACAGTTTACGAAGCTATTATCGGATAAACTAGCAAAGCTGATATTCCAAAAACTTTTACATTTGAAGAACAACTTCTTCACGGTTGATTTGTAATTTAACAGTTATCTGATACAACCCCACCTACGCCGACACCTACGCTTTTTAAAAGCCTCTAAAAACACTCAAAATGTATCTGCTTCAATTTTCACCATTTTGCATTATTTTTTTGTGTCAGGCTCCTTTATAATTCTGATAAATTATTCATGTGATTAAGGATAGACAAGGTTGTTATAGATGTAACGATAATAATTCGAATGATACTGGATTTAATAAAGCTTTAGATTATTGTGAGATAAAAATATAGAAACCTTAATTATCCGAGGGGACTCGTAAACGCTAAATAACCGAAATTAAAAATCGAAATTTAAAACCAAAAACTGATAAGGCGGAAAAACTTTCTGAACGTTTAGCTGACCTTGATAGGCACTGTAATTTAAAACTTAAGTTCAACTCATCCGAACTGTGAAAAGTAGGAAACATATTTATAATTAAATCGTTTGTAACACCGAATTTCGACTTTATACTATTTGGAATGAATAAAATTTATCACGAACCCTCTAACCGAAACTGAAAAGCACAATCGTTGATCTTAAAAAACAACGTTGTCTTTAGTTTTGAATGTATTTGTTATGACGATTTGAAATAAGGAATTCAAACTCAAAAAATGGATTTGGATGTTTTAAGCTTTCTTGTAGAGAATTTTTTCTGGTCATTTTAAGATAAGTATTTTTTTTGTTGTTCATAAATTTCAAAAAAAAATGATTTTTTGGTAAATTTTTTCGAGATTTTATAGTAGTCCCCAACCCGGGTGTGGAGAAAGCCGTTATGCAAAGCTAGAAAGCTGCTTTTTTGGCCAGTGAATATTAAGCGTTTTTCGGTTACCCATTTTTTTGCTTGAGGTTGTTCCATGTAATTAACCATATTACGCAATTTTAATCTAATCTTATATTATACGAATATGCTTATTTCGTATAATAAGTACGCGTTATTAACACTGAGTTTTGCCTAAACTTTGCTAGTTTGAAAATTCACCAGAGATGATGGTCGACGATAGCGATAAATTCTAAACCGGGTGTATTAAATCGAAAAAACTTGTTAAAGCTGTAGATAGACCGATTAGTTTCTCTACCCCTGCTACTTAATTAAGCTTAAGTAAAACTTGTTTGTCAAAAACTTTCGATCCAAAATGGCAAAATTTATTGTTGTAATTTCTTTATTTCAAGTAGTATTCCCGATGCAAAAACCACAAGCATAAAGTGATGCATCACTTGCAATGAAAATAATGTTATTGTTTTCGGTTTCAAAACTTTAGATGATGAGTAGCAATACCAGATTTATACAGTCTTTTACTTTCTGAAACCATCTTTTATTTCGTCTGTGATTTATAATTTTCTTCTTTAATGCTATTTGTTTAGCAATAGGACTCAAATGAGAAGATAAATCTAGGAATTTCTCGACTTAGCTCGTAGACTCGATTTTAGCCAACGCGTTGCCGCACACCATTTAATCGCATTTTTACGGACGCTTAATCATTGATGACAAGATCAGTTATAAAAGTTATCGATAAACTTTTGAAACAAAATGACGTTGTGCGTTTTTTTTTTGAAAATTTTTACTGTATTACAGTACTTATTTTTTGCAAACAATTTTAAATCACAAAATAACCTTTCATCGTGATCAGAAAAAAATTCTAAAGACATTTTTTAACATTACATCATAAGCCCGAAAATGATCACGTGACCGTATATTCAAGAAATAAGGTCGGCAAAAATAGTACACTGGGTGCACCCTTATCCGTACGCCTCAGCTCGGCCAAAAATCGTACGGATAAGGGTACATCGTACGGATAAGGGTACTTTTTCGGGGTCGAGTGAAAAAAAAGAGACAAAAAGATTTTTTTTAATATTTTCGTGAATAAATAGTCTTCAATGTTTGATAAACGAAATTCTGGATATTGGAATTTCGATTTCTTTAACTTTTGTTTAAAATAATCACATAAAAACTTGACTTGCCTTCTGCTTTAAGGGGGTAGCAGCGCATGTGGCAGATTGGAGTCAATTTTTACTTACGAAAATAATTTAATTGGTTTATTTTTTTGTGCTTTATTATCGTTAGCTGAACCAAATAAATGTGTATTAGCTCATTAAAATCATTTTTATCTATTTAAGGAACGATTTGAGTTCAAACTTTTATTTTATAATTCGTAAAATTTTCGAAAAATTCAAAGCATTATGAAAATTTAAAGCATTCTCGTCCAAAAAAAATTTTTTGATTAATTTTTTGAAATCTGTAAAGAAAAACGAAAAAAAATAGCCAAATTTAACTTTTTCATGCATTGTTTACATATTTTCTGGACTGCTGTTTGAAAAATCATGGAAATGTTTATTTGTAATTTTGTTGTCGACTTTTTAAAAATATGAACATTTTCCGCAAATCAAGTCCAAAAATTTTTATTGTGGGTTTTTTGAAATCTCCTTAAAAATGAAGCCAAATCACATGTGAAATTTTATAGCATCTATTTGATTTCCGTATTTTAATCGATTGAAAGGTCAAGCGAATATGTTTCTGAACTACTGAAAACATTTACGACACTTGCTTGTGACACCGGTTTGTGCCATTTGGCACGCAATTTATATAAATTTTATTTTTTTTCAAAAAATCTAATAAAAATTGCGGGTGTAATAGGCTACTTACTTTCAAAAGGCAGAACATTTTTATATTTAAACTCATTGAAGGTCAATTTTTTTCCTAAAAAGCTGTTTTTCTCTATTTTTCATGGAAATAAACTTTCAGATTAGAGAAATTTTTTCATGTGGATAATGATTCTTCCCACTAATAAGTGAATTACACCCAAAATGTCTGACGTTTATAAAATATTCGCTTTTCAAAAAATCCCACATCGAGTCAAGTTTGGAAATGGAGTTGTAATGAAAAGTGGTTTTTTGATATTTTCACAGATACTTAAGAATGTTGGAGAGATTAAAAATATAAACGTTTGCAAGAATGAACACTTTATTGAAGATAAAAATATATAAAAAAATTTTCACTTTTTTTTCTTTCATAAATCACTCCGAAAAAATGAACAATCTGCCGGAGATTCTGCATCGGTTAAGCAACAAGAAAAAAAGAACTGAAATAACTGATTTATTCAAAAAACCATAAAAATTTATTTTATTGCATTGTAAAAGTCTATATTCACTAAAACAGTTCTAAAAACGTGCCCAAGTTAGCTAGTATTTCATTTATTTTTTGAAAAAATCGAGAAAATTTTCGAAAATCTGGAAAATTGTTCTTATTTTACCGTACGGATAAGGGCGTACGGATAAGGGTGTTTCGTCACTTTCCAAAATCGTTCGGATTAAGGTAACATCGGACGGATAAGGGTGCGTACGGATAAGGGTGCCACCGTGTACTGTTTTTTTTTCAAAAAATTGCTTAAGGGGGTATACGACTCTGATTTGACATTTCTAGGTGAAATATACTGAAAACTAACAGTTCATGAGAAAAACCGAAAATGCTGAATTGTAGATCTATCCTTAATCTTGCGAAAGTACATCACAAAATTATTTTTGACCATTACACCAATAGGTACAGTATCGTAACAAGGTGACACTTTTCAAAAATGGAAAATCTATCTCCTCCCCAGACGGTATATCAAATTGAGCTCAAATTTTCACAGTCACGTAACGGTAGTATATAATTATAGAGAGCTTTTTTCGATCCGGCGACTGAACAATTCTAGAACGCCAAATAACCGACGGATTTTTCGGAATTTCAGACTTCAAAATCTATCTCCTCCGAGGATATATTTGCAAAATGCTCAAATTTTTATCAAGTATTCCTCAGAAAATTTAAAAGATTTGATAGAGAGCTTTTTTGCAATTTCGAGCCAAAACTCGAAATTGATTTTTTTGGTCATTTTTCCGAAAAATTTCCAAAAAAAAAAGTGCTTCGATTTTTTCGAAAGTAGGCTCAAAAGAAAGCCAGTGAAACACTGATGAGAAAGTTGGCTTACGTCAAGTCGATATTTTGAAGTTTTTAGTGGTCAAATTCGAGCAAACGTTATTTTTTAACTTCATCTTTAAAAAAAATACATTAGAAAAAATCGAAAAAATGCGGAAACTTTCGAAATTTTTTTTTTGATGATTGGTTTAGTACACTTAAATCATCACCCCGTATCAATTTGGAGCATTTTTAATGCCTCTAAGGCCTTATTAAATCAGAGTCGGTATACCCCCTTAAGGGGATTGTGGGTGCAGTGGTTATTTTGGACCACGGTCGCAAATTCGGTATTTTTTTCAATTGCACCTGATCATCCAGCACCTCAGAAATCGTTTGCAATTAAAAAAACACCAAATTATTTCTGGATATTTTTTTCTAGAACATTTGAAATCGCTTGCTAACTGAAATGCCCGAATAATGACATATGATCAAAAACAAAATAACCCATTAGTGATAAATTTTCACGGAGATTCAGACCAAAATAAAATTGAAAACTTTTGACCAATATTCTAGAAAAATTTCCAAAAAAAATTCGTTTCGGACTTGCATAAAAACGGAAAATAATTCTAGATATGGTATCATTTCTGGATAAAAAACAACTCGCGAAGAAAAGTAATTCTAAATGAAAGTATTTCAATATGATAAGTTGTTTCAGATTTTTGCGCCTTTTCAATATTTCAATTTTTAGCCTAATCAATATAATAATGGCGCGCATTAAATCAGCATGAAATAGTGATTGCGAGAAATATAAAAAAAATTATTAAAATTTGCTTGGTTTAAAAGTTTAATCAGATAATAGAGAAGAATTTATGAAAAAGAGAAAAAAATCGCATGTGCCGTTCGTGAGGTATACCTTTTTTTGTAAAATAATCTTCATTTTGCCTATATTTAACTATAGCAAGGAATTTTCAAAAATAATTTTCGGCGAATATAGATGAATTTATAAAAATATGCCTTGGTTTTAAATTGTAGAGAATTTTTTTTCTGATCAATAATATCGGCATTATGTGATTTTTGGATACGTGGATATGACGGTATACTTCAATGAAAAGAAATACCAGCAATTAGGTTTAATGCATTTAAAGGTTGATGTGTGATAATATTTTCTAGAAATGAATCAGTTTTGACTTTTCAAGGTTAGGACTACAATATACAATTGGAAAAATAAACGTTCACTCAATTCTCACAAAAGATATTTGAGTTTTAAAAACGCCTTATTTTTCCCCAGCACAATACTGGAAGCACCCACAATCCCCTTAAATCACATTTTGAAAAAAGTGAAGATGTTCCTTTATAGTTTTTAAGACTTTTTTTTCTAATTACACTAAAGTCCAAAAACGATCACGTGACCTTCAAATTAAGAAAATAAGGTTTCAGCTCAGTACACAAAATGTGATCAAATTACGCCGAAAAATTTTTTGGCCCAATTTACACCTTAATTCAAGAGTTTTGAACATAATAATATTTTCCAAACACGTCACGTTGATCTTATTTTTAGAGAAATAAGGATTTATCTATGACTTATTTCAAACCTTATTTTTGAATTATTTCGTCACCTGATTTATTCGGACATTGGTGTAATGAGGAAAAGTTCTTAAAAACGTTGAAGTTGACCCTGGAATTTTTTTGACGTAATTTGAGTACTTTTTTAAATTACTGTACAATGACTTTTTTTCAAAAGTACTTAAATCACGTGAAAGACCCCTTAAAATAAATCGTCACGAATTTCTAAGACTTTTATTGCATTTTAAATTGGCCTCCGGTTTAAATAAGGTAATCCTAGAAGTCCAATCTTCCGGAACACTGATAACATAAGATATCATGAAGATAGCGTAGGCGCGCCTCCATGCGTTGGCGCATCTATCCCACACTCTCTTCTGCTATCACGAGAAATTAGATTCCAAAATAAATTAAAGTCATGTATAACTAGAGAATTTTGTAGAAAACATTTAATTATTTTTAGACAGAGCGATAGCAAATCATTTGAAGTTTTATATGAGGTAATTGCAAATATAAATTAAGGTTAATTCATCTTATTATTGCACTTTGCTCTTTAACAGAAGTAATTTTCGCAACTTTTTGTTTCTTATCCTCATTAAATGCTTTAAATTCGTTTTAAAATTTTATTTTGTTTTTTAATTTTGTATAGCAAATTGGCTGAATATTATTTTTAAGCTATTGAAAAATGAATGTTGATAATGAAACTTTGCTATTATGGGGCCGATTTAAAAGTGAGGCAACGCGTTGGCTAAAATCGAGTCTTGGCCACAGATTCATGTCTTAAGTCTACGAGTTAAGTAATTGAATAGCCCCATAACTTCATAGCTGATTTATGGTTAAGGGGTATGGTATTTTCAGCAACGTTCAACTCGTGCTGGAGTTTACATTTGAGCCTAAAAATTTCACTTGGTTAACATGAAATCTAGATTCACTTAAATTCAAAATGCAGCATTTTCAGTGGATATTTTCAAAAACTGATTTACAGCTTCAGTGTGATATAACAATCAAGTCGTCAACGAATAAAAATGTTTGAAAATTTAATTTTTTCGTGTTCGACGCCTTGGAAAGAATGTGGATGCTCTTAAATGACCAGAAAAAAATTCTTCTACCAAAATAGCTAAAACATCCAAACCGCATTTTTGAGTTTTTTGAAATTCCTTATTTGAAATTGTCTTCTTGTCTATTCGGTGGGACTGAACGTAGACTTAATGATAGAGCTGTGAACACCAACATCCTGATCGGAGACAGATATATATATCGTAGATGTGTTTTCATATTTATTTAGTATTTGATTATACTGTACTTGACTTAAATGTTCGAAATTGATAAAAAGAATACTATATCCATTATTATCCCCGGGTCACTTAAAAAACTTATTTGCCTGTTAAAAAATAGGGAATAAGTTTTTAAAGTGACCCGGGGATACTGAATGGATATGCTACCTCTTAAGTGCGTTTAAAAAGTTCAAATTTTTCCAAGTGCTACCCAATATTACATTTCTCGGTGGACCGAACTGTAGATAAAGGCTATTCGGTTCCGGTTACATTTATTGACCTTTCCCAATATCAAATGAATAATATCGTAATTTTTTTATATCTACACCCTAGGGTTCAGATATGTCTAACATTTTGAATAATTTTTTTTTTTGATGACTTTTCTTGCATATTTGCTTTAACAAATCCAAAGGTGCTATTGAAAAAAAAAAAAGCGTAATTAACATGGCTTTTTCCTTGAAAATGTTTGTGCATCGCAACACAATTTTCTCGTCTGTCCTTATTCCTTGGAATTCGTAAAAATACATTTTTGCCATCAATTTCAAAACTAATTGACGGGAATCCCGGGAATTGACAATTTTTTTTACAATTTGCACTGAACTTTATTGACAAATATTCTGGTTTATTTTGGTTTTAATTTATTCAATTTCTGTTCCCTGAACAATTATGACCTTTTACGATATCAATGAATTTATATCGTTTATTTTTTAAATCATACCCTAGGGTCAGAATATGTCTAACATTTTTGTATAATATTTTTTGTGATGGACGTATCTTTGCATAATTTGTTTTAACAAATCAAAAGGTGCGATAAAAGCAGTGATAATTACTGGCTGGGTTTTGTGCATCGCAAATGATTGTACAGTCTGATCTTATTCCTCGAATTCCGAAAAATACATTTTTTCCATCAATCTCAAAATGGAATTAGGGACGCGGGCGATTATCAATGTTGTACGAGTTTGCATTTCACTTCATTGATCTCATTTTCCGGTTTATATTTGATTTAAATTTCTGTTCCGCACATTTATGAGCTTCACCAATATCGAATGATTTTATATTCGTAATTTTATTAAATCATACACCCGAGGGTTTCAGATTATGTTCTAACATTTTACCAATAATTTTTTTTTGATGACTTTTCTTGCATAATTTCGTTTAACAAAATCAAAAGGTGCTATATAGAGTAATTTACATGGTTTTTCCTGAAAACTGTTTGTGCATTCGCAAAACAATTTTTAAAAATTAGCCTTTATTCCTGCAAATTCATAAAAATACATTTCCATCAATTTTAAAATGAAAATTAGGGTGACCTACGCCGATTTAACAATTTGTACGAGTTTGCATTTCACTTCATTATCTCATTTCCCGGTTATTATTTTTGAAATTTTTCTAATGGTTCTGTTTTCTGAAATTTATGACCTTTCCTAATATCAATATGAATTTATATCATAATTTTTAAATCATCACCCTAGGGTCAGATATGTCTAACGTTTTTGAATAATTTGTTTTTGAGAGGACCTTATTCTTGCATTATTGTTTTTAACAATCCAAAGGTTGCTATATAAGAGGAATTATACATGCTTTTCCTAAAATATTTTTTGGGCATTTCGCAAAGTAATTTTTATAGTCTGATCTTATTCCCTAGAAGTCCATAATTGATAACTTTTTCCATCAATTTCAAAATTGAAAAATTAGGGTGACCGCGGCGATTTCAATTTTTACAAGTTTGCATTTTCATTTTTGACTGATTCATGGAGCACAGTTTGGAAATTTTTCGTTTTTTCTAATTTCGGATATTTTTTGCATCTCTTGGGTCTATCATTTGCTTGCTCGCCTAAAAAATCGTTGCCATCAGAATCAAGCATCTAAAAATTTAATCAGATAAGGTGTTTTTATGACGCGACAGATTTTCACTTTCACCACAGACGAAGCCGTATTGAGATATCTCACAACGATTTTTTGCATTCAACTGGAACTAAAATCTTAGGGCCAAAATTTGACTCCTGCAACATACTTCCAACACAGAAAATATATCTAATGAACTTATTTTACGTATAAAAACAAACAGAGAATTAATTTTTTTCAACAGTTTGGCAACATATATTCGAAATTATCATACGTTTTCATAATAAGTTCTGTTTTATTCAATTATGAAACAAAACTTGACCGAAGCATAATCAGATTTAATCAGATTTTTCGAATTTCATTTTTACCGCCCTAAAAACCGAAGGAGATTTTTTTAAACCAGACGGCTCATTATCTATTTCAGGACGTTGTACTTTCCGCACATCTTTGTTTGATTCAATATTAAAGAACAATGACGTTAGAATTAACTATTTAGTGAAATGAGAACAATATTATTTACCGAGTTTTCAGTTAGCACCGGTGAGCGACCCCTTTACCGAGAATCCAAAATTATACTTGCAGTAGATAGAAAAGTTTTAGTCTCCTGTTTTTTTTCTTCATTTATGTCTTATCTTTTTTATCATTTTGTTTATTTGTTAACGTTTTTCGATAATCTAATACATGTTCAGGCAAAATTTTTACAACTCATTAATCACAGAAATAACACAAAAGTTCAAGTTTTAACTATATCCTAGACATTCAAATATTTTTGATGCAACTTTTTACGGGCTAAAAAAAAAAAAAAATAAGCCCTTTTTCAAAAAAGTTTGAAATATTTCTGGGTATCGGTTTGAATGTTTCAATTTTGGTCTAAAACATTCGTATATAATAAGCTTCAGATTTGACTTATTCAGATTTATTCTTATCTGGCCCGTTATCGACCCTTCCCAATCCAGCTGGTAGGAGAGGGCTATTTCCCCAGCAATTTTCACATTCTACACCCACAACCCCCTTAAGGCAGTAAAAAATTTGTCGTTAGATGTAGGAAGAGTCGTACAAATTTTGAAATCTCAGTTTATTTGAGATACTTTACTGAAGTAATGTATAAAATTTTAAAGTTTTGGGCGGTGATGACGGATATTTTTACTTTTAAAGGCAGCAAAACCGATATCAAAATTTCGAAACGCATCAAATTAGTTCACGCATCTAAGAATTTTTTTTGATTTTATTTATATAATGTTTTTGATTGGTTAAGGCGGGAATGGTTCTTCCAGGTGCTGAACTCCTAGATATTTAGGACATGGAATGTACTACACCTTCACTACGCTACTTAAGGCATCGAGGTTAATATTTCTAACCCCCCACCTGCATGAGATGTCTTGACCCCCCGCCACCTGCACGAGAGTGTTTCAGAAACACACACATAGTTTAGATGCCCATCATTAATATCGATTATAGAAATAAAGGGTGGGTTGTTCCAAAATTCTTGGAGGTTACATAATATACGGGAAAAGGAAAAAAATTTTTGGTCGTCCGTATCAAAATATAGCGATTTGTCAATATACTAGTAGCGAAATAGCTCTTTTCACCACCAGGTGGCGCCGAGTGCTCAAAATTTAATAATGCCAAAGGTTTTTCCCCTCCAAAAGTCATCTAGTAAGCTATATGTAGATCATATCTTGTTTCCGGTACTGTTTTAACGCATTACACAAAAAAATGACATCCAATTAATTGCATTTCCGGTCTAATGAGAAATTTCTAGAACGCACCAAAATTTCTTGAAATTTAAAATAGGGGAACTATCGTGGGGTCTGTTCCGATATTTCCGCCGGCAAAAATGAACTTCCTAAATACTTTTGTCTCTGTGTTCTGAAACACGCTCGTGCAGCTGGGGTTTAAGGAATCTAAGAGCTAAAAGAGGTCTGGTTAAACCGGTCGGTTAACCCTCCGAAGCATAGAAAAATGGCCGCCGAGCCATGAAGAGCCTTCTTAGGAGGCTATTACTTGTTAAGGGGGTGGCATCGATCCGGCAGATTGGTACATTTTTTTCAGAGCGATAAATTGAAAGAAAAAAAAATGTTGAAAATTTATTTTTTTTATTTTTTATCTCATCTCTCTCTGGGGG
>SCLH01063334.1:20261-56368 GCA_004367855.1 Oikopleura vanhoeffeni
CTCCAAAGTCTCAGGAACGACTTGTGAATTTCTAGTTTTTGTCGAAATTCTGAACTATAAATTTTCTAAAACGTACTTTATTTGAAAAAAATTCAGAAAAAATCCTGAGAGTTAAAAAACTTAGTGACAAATTCGTTACAAAATAGGGCAATCAAAAAAGTTATATGAGAAATCTCAATTATCGTCACCCTTAATTTAACCTTCAATTTCAACCCCCTAAAAACCGACTTTTCTTTGAAAAAATCTCAAAACCAAAAAAAATATTATAAGTAAAAAAAACTTGGCAGAAAATTCTCTACAAAATAGGTGTATCAAAAGTATTATACGTGAAGCTGAGATAATCGACGGCCACTCCCTTAAAGGATTGATTTCCTCTAATTTCTCCATATAAAGCGAATATTTATTTTCTCTATTAGTGATTATTCTCACTGTACGACTAACGTGTCAACAAATATGAAACTGGTCATCTGAAACTGGTCATCCTTTTCCTAATTTGGCAATCAATTTTGCATACGTAATCGAATAAAACGATCTATATCAATCTCATAGAACTTAAGTATAAATAGTTTTTGGATGAGTTCTTAAATTTAATTTTGAGTGTGATAGATTTGAAAATGTACCATGAGTGATTTGAAATAAGAAATTTTGTGGGGAAATGGAGACCGATTTTATTGACCCATCTTGTAGAAAAAATTTGTTTTGAGATTTAAAAAAAAAACGGTTTAAAGGTGACCTTTTAGTCCTTGGGTTCCATGAGAGTTAAAAAACGGTATCAAATAAAATAAGCTGACTCGATAGCGAAGGAGTTTCTCCAAAGGGGATTTTTTTGTAACGTTTATTGGATGTACAGTTTGGAAATACAGTTTGTCAAATTTTTGCTCCGGATCTAAAGTTTTTTTGTGAAAACTGATTAAATCTCGACTTTGTAAATTAAAAACGTTTTGATTGGAATACGTAAGATCGGGAGTTAAACAAAAAAATTTCAGATATCATAATTTTGAAAGTTTTTAATTTATACGGAGTTATATCTGAAATTATACTTGCTGGCCTCGTGGAACTTTGACGTCAGAGAAACATCTAGGACCTGTTTTGATTCGTCAAAAAAACAACACAAGAGTCAATTGAACAATGAAATCTCGCGATTCATTAGGTCTTTGACGTCAAAGTTCGACAAGGCCAGCAAGTATAATTTTAGATATATTATAATAGTTATACAATATTGTCTATATTATATAGAGTATATATAATATAATAGGTTCAAATGAAGTGAACCCAATCCACAAAAAGCTTATAAATAAGAGTAAAATTTGGGAAATTCAATCTTGAAAAATGACGTCATTACAAACAAGTAATTTGTAATAAAAACCTGAAATTTCCGTGGCTCCCCGCGGGGCCCCGTCGGTGTGCTACATAATACAAGAATAAAAACAGGTCACGAATTTAAATGTAGGTCTCAGATTTCATTTTTTATAATTATTTCGGAACTTTTTTGATAATGGCCTGTTAAAAATTGGAACCGTTTTTGAGAAACCCATAATTTCTGAATAATAGACCGGATTTCAAAAACTGGCTATGCAGCGTCACACAGTCCACAGCGACATATGTATATTTAGCCTATAATTAAAAAAAATCTGTCTAGTTCCGAAGTATCTATGTGGGAAATGTAAGGTATCTCAAACACAGACTATAGCAAGTTTTACATGCTCAAAATTGAATTTATCTTTCTGACCACTAGAGAGCCGAAAATTACAATTTTATCATCGGGTTTTAGTTCTTTAAAAAACTTGTTTAATTTTTTTGCCTTCAACAGTTTGAAAGTCCTTCAAAAAATATAGGAAAACCGGCGTCTTAATGATCTTCTCTCACCTCGTTTCTTTAATTTTTTCATCTCTGCTCACGTTTCTCACTTTTTGCCCTTTCATCATATGCTTTTTATAATTCTTTTTTCTAATCGTGTGTTGTACAACTCGTCTAACTCTGAATCATTTTTATCGATTTTATCGAAATTTTTCCAGCTTTTTCCAAGTGGAAAATTCGTAACCAAAAACTACTCAAATTCCAGCACAAACCTTTAATTATTTTAGGGTAAACTTCTTTGTTTTCCGTGCCTTCGCGGAGAACGGTGTTTAAACTCTTTGACCATTTTAGCTTTAGTTCGGCCGAGAGCGTAAAGTGACGTTTTAAGATAATTTCCGTCAAGTTTTCGTTTTTGACGATTTTGATATCCAGCCTTTTCCTCTCCCGAGTTCGATTTCGCTTTTTGTCGTTTGAGACTGAAAAACATTTTTTTAGATTTTTGCACAGAATAACCGCAAAAAGTGGAATTCAGAAAAGCTTGATTAAGAAACTTTGATTTGAATATTGATCAAAAATAATTTTCTCACAGGATTTTCAGACAATTTTACAATATAAAACATTAGTCATTTGCTTGTAATGTATAATTACAAAATGGCATACTACATGTGTGTATCCCGGCGTGAAATTTAAAGTTATAAATGCGTATGTAGGCGCTAGAGGGCTTAAATACAAGCGAAATTATTTGGGTTATCGACGATAACTTATCGTCAACAAATAAAATGATCAAGGAAAAAATTCTGACCTACTGGTGTCCAGAAAATCGAGGGCAGCATAGTATGCTGAGCATACAACGGCCTTATCCGGACAACGGCCTATATCGGACAACGGCCTATTATGTACAACGGCCTATTATGGACAACGGCCTATTGTGTACAACGGCCTATTGTGTACAACGGCCTATTGTGTACAACGGCCTTTGTCCCACAAGGCCGTTGTATTGCAAACGGGCCGTTGTCCAGTGGCCGTTGTATTCAAGGCCATTGTCCGATATAGGCCGTTGTCTGATATAGGCCGTTGTCCGGATAAGGCCGTTGTATGCTGCCCCCCAGAAATTCACTATAGAAAACCTTGTTATTTGTGTTTAAAGTTGATTCAAATGACATAAATAAGGTCGTTTTTTAGAGTGTGCCACTGAAGGGGTATCTGTTCTGAGAAAACCAGACTAGATAGCGACAAACCGTTTTTCGCATCTGAATCTTGACCGAATTTGTAATGGTAAAAATTTTTCTTTTTTTTCCGGGGATTACCGGTTCACCGGTAATTCGCAAAGAATTTTTTTTTTCGGTAATTTCGAGCAATTTTCATGACTGATTTCCGGTCACGTGATAAACCTAGGAAGTCAAAAAAAAAATTACCATACTATATTATTTTCCAAGGTTTCACATGCAAAAAACCATTTGTCGCTATCTTGTCTAGTTCTCCCAGTCGAAATCACAGTGGGACAGTCTAAAAAAACGACCTAATAGCGTGACCACAAAGAATTTTTTCTGAAATTCAAAATAAATGTTTTTGGTCATTTGAAGGAAAAATTTCATCCTCGAAAATGACAAAATGCGAAAAAATAATTGAATATTTTTTGCCACATTATTTGAGTTGACTATCTTCTGTATAATTTCATGGACCCTCTTCTTGCGCACGACGCGCTAACGCTTAAAACTTCAATTAGAACTTTTGATCGCCATTTATACCGGCAAAACATCCCCCCATTTTTTGCACTGCAATTTGGCCCTAAATTTTGTTTTGCATTTTTAGATAGATAGCGACGTTTAAACTTTTGATTTTCGGGTTTTTTATTTAATTTAACAATTCGAATAAAGCCAAACAATCTTACCATTTTCTGAAAACTACCTTATAATTTTAAAGTTTTAAGTTATAAAACACAATATGCTATTGCAAAAAATTTTTCGGTTATTTACAATTGTTTTTTAATACTATAATAAATGTTCAATCTCAAAAAACTTACTTTTCTCAATATTAAGCGATTCCTCTTCCGCATTTTCAACCGCTGCGAGCATATCTTTCAAATCAAAAACTGATCTTTTTGATATTTTTCCAATATTCAACCCTTGGGGCCGATTGATCGGAATATTGACCATTTCGACTACAAAATCTAAAATAACTAATTTGGACAACTCATTTTAAAGATTGGAGTTGTCAGTTTCGAACTTAGCCGTTTATTGTGACAAAACAGACGTTGGTTTAGTGAACTCATTAATAATAAATTGCACAAATACAGATTTAAAGAAATAATTTTTATAATTTTACTAAACGCATTTCAAAAGTTCTTATTAAGTAAGAATTACTGCCGTTTTCTGGACGAATTTCGTGAGATAACGTATGTTCTGTTCTAACGAAAATGTTTTTAAATTACATTTCCCATACGGCCCATATGATAAGAAGGTTAACAAATGATTTATATCATATAAATTATATGCCAAAGGTTTTAACTAGATTAGAAAATATCAGATTAGATATATCAGTAAAACAACAATCAGAAGTTGGATGGAAACTGACATAAAATTCACAATTGAAATCCTTGATAAAATCATGTTGGTCACAATTATTGATTTTGATCCAAAATAAGATCAGAAAAATCCAAATAATTTATAAAATAGTCAGAATAATACCGCAATTTGGAAAAATTTTTTAGGGAATGAATCTTAGGAAGAACAAGTTATCCAATGATTTTATTCCAATTTTACCTCCTAGGTGTTCAAAATAAAGTTTTGCTGAAAAAAAGTGATAGTGAGCACCATAACAGTTTATCTCAAAAAGTAAATATCTTATAAAATTGTGATACTTTGCATCTGTTTTTTTAAACACAGATGCACAGGTAAGTAAGGGAACATCGTGCGCGGGTAAAGGTTAACTTAAACTTAATTCAAACCCCCCTGTCAAAAATTAACATCTGCGCGCTTGGTAATACTATTATATTAACGTTTTAGTCTTAGCTTTGTTTCAAACGCGATGTGATATAAAATATATCATATACATTAGGGAATAAAATAAGGGGAATAACACGCCTACGCTTTTTCTACAAATTCGCTATCTTTTTGCCTTACACGCCTACGCATTTTTGGGGAGGACCATCCCTCAACTTGAAACAGCGGTTAGTAATTTGAAACTAAAAATTTCATCAAATAAAGCTATTTGATAAGTACAACTGTACACACTTATGGGCGTTATAAATATTGCAAATAATGGCGGTCTATAGTTTTCTACATTTTGAGAAATATCGTAGTAAATATCCTCGAATTATTCTACAAAATCAGTTTTTCAACTCAAACACCAACCGGGAACAACCCCTTAAACACGCTCGTTAAAAATAATCTGAGATCTATTGTAAACTAAATATCGTAGCGATATTAAATCCACAAATAACTTAAAATAACACCATTTAAATTGTATATTTCTGAAGAATTAAAAAAAAATATATAATTGAGCGAGTCTACCGCAATAAAATAATTTCATGAGAATATGGAAGGAAGAAGATATATCATAATTGAAAAATGCAAAAAACTCTATAGAAAAACTCTTTAGATCTTAAGATATCTTTTGGAGATAATTTTTCGAAAACATATTCCAAAATTTTCGGTTTTCATCAGGAACCCAAATTTCACTCAGTCATTAATAAAACAGTCAGAGCACTCCAGCCGGTAAATGGGTGACATCCTTGACCATTACCATCTGTATCAGAATAATTTTCCCAAATAAATCCAGTTTTTTGATAATTTGAAAAGACGTTATTGACTATATTATCACGGAGTTTTTCGTAAAGTTCAAGACATTCTACTTGATGCGGTCCAGGTTCGGTACTATAGTATTTAAGCGCATCTACGGTCAGGAAATTGATATTGATCTTTGAAAAGGAACGGAAAATTAATCTTTATTTCAAATTAAAATAATATCAATATTATTAATAGATTAGAAATTATTAAACTAATTTGAATAATATATATGAATATATATTTCAATTAATTAAGACCAACTTGAAAACCAACTTGAATCGGAGGTGATGCAGAAGAAAAAGTTCTTACACACTTTGTATATCTATTACGGGGCCTGGCAAAAAATTTCCAAGAGGCCCCGTAATGGATTTGAATTTTGATTCCTAAGTGTCCAAAACACCGTTTTTCGAAAAAAGATGAAAGCAAGCACCATAACGATTGATCTCAAAAACCGAATATGTTATAAATTTAAGATCAATTTGCACCGGGGTGTAATTTGGGTCGGGTAGAGAAACAGAAAATATTCAGCTTAAAAATTGATTTGCTAACGCTTTCCTTGTGAAAGCCTGTAGGCTTCCCGCTGCACACTCTATCTATAAAAAATTACTTAGGTAGCGTCACCCTTAGGTGGTTTTTGAATTCGTTCGGATAGCCCATTATTTACCTTTCATGATACTATTATCGATCAAATGTTTTCCGAGAAAAAAAAGAACATTACTATTTAACCCCATTGGCTCTACGTCATTTGGTCTAGATTTTTCGAAGACCGTCAGCCCCAAATAAAAAATAAAGTTGTCATCAACGTTTGTTCTCAATCTCGGGAAGAAAATTATCCGAACTTAAAACCCACTTGATGATAAGTCATTTTCCCGAAAAAAATGTTTTTAGTCCCCTTTCCCATATATTTCCTCTCCAATATGGTGGGTCATGTTCTGTATTCCTAGTCTGATAAAGAGGATCACTTTTGGCCAAACTTCTAAGTCCATACGGCGTCCACAACCGTTTTGGGTCCTTTATCAAATTCAGAGTTTCTTTCAATTGCACTGAATCAGGATCAATAATTTTCATTATAAAGGGAAATAACTGTTGCGGGATATTAATTAAGCGGTTGATTTTGACCGGTGAAACTGCTGTTTTTGATCCAAAAACGGTAATATATAATAATTTTCCAATAAATTTTATCTTGATATGTTCGGAAACGCAATAAAATTATCTTTAAAACAATATGAACCCATGTGAGTGATTTTGTAATGTGACCCAATTGGTGTCAGATAACAAAATTTTGACCTTTCAGGATGTTTGAAATAGAATTTGAAGACATTTGGTAAAAAAATCAAAGACATATCCCCTCCAGTTTTCAAGAAACCTCGTTTTTCAATTTTGACCGGTATACTGGACATTTATATCCCGCCTGTATATAACCAGTATGTGGAACTAGTCTCTCATATGGCAGTTCTAGCTGATCTCGAACTTTTATCTTTTCATACTGCCCATTTTGAGATTTTACTCTTTTGTCGACTAAAACAACTTTGTGAGAATGAAGACCAAAATCCGAATATTGCTTTTTCTCATCATCCCAGTGCAGTTTATTAAGAATTTCGTTATCTTTTAAATTTGTTTCCAATTCAAGATATTCATAATTTGATTTTCCGAGGCGAATCGAAATTTTACCGAGAACTAAAAAATATATTTAATAATCTGATGAAAGTAAACTTAACTTGAAAATGATACGCGTTTTTCCATATGAATTATGATGCCCGGCTATACAAAATACTTTTATCTGAGCTTTTTGGTTTGAGCGTGATTGAATTGTAAAATTCTTTGATTTTGAAAAACCACAATTAATTCGGGAACTAGTTTTCTAGATTATTTCCTCATACGATCCGCTACGAAAGCTATTACTCATTGTCTCCTATCATTTTGTAAGGAAAGCAAAATCACAGCCAATCAGAGACGCGTATTCAACCAACGCTATGAGCGGTGGGCCCCGAGTGGACAGTATATATTTATTCAAAAAACTAATTTAAAATTCAACATAATTCTCCGATAAAATAATGGAAAATTATTCCAAAGAGAAATGACTCATCGTTTTGAAACCGGATATTTTTTGTGTGAAATTCAAGAATTAAAAAAAACTTTTTAAGGAAAGCAAAGATAAAGCGTCGTAAAAAATACAGAAGAAAAAGCTCATTCGACGCAAAAATATTCGATAATTTTAGAAAATATTTTTTACGAACATTTTCTGAGCCAAATTTGGATTAACATTTATATTTTTTAGACCAGTGTGTTTTTTAGATAAATAAATAAACTCGACTTGTTTAATTATCCATTTAATGAAATAAACACCCTGGTATTATGCCCTATATATATATAGGGTGCACAGCGGAAACCCTACATACTACACTAAAACTGTTGATGAACATTTTTTGGGATCTTGGTGTTCTCCCACCGAAAAAAACGATTATGAGCAAAATAATTTTTTTCGGCCTGCTAAGTGGTAGCGAAAATAAGTTCTTAAGGGGGTATATCTGGATTAATTTGACATATTCACGGTGATATATTCTGAAAACTAAAGCTCATGAGAAAAACCGAAAATGCTGATTTGTAGATCTATCTTCATCTTTCGAAAAATGTACCAAAATATTTTGACCATTACACCGAAGGTACAGTATCGTAACAAGAGGTCATTTACCAAACTGCAAAAACTATCTCCTCCCAGACGGTATATCAAATGAGCTCAAATTTTCACAGATCACGCAACGGAAGTATGCCAACTTTATCGTCGAGCTTTTTTGATCGGGCGACGAAACAATTCTAGAAGCCCAAATAACCGACGACTTTTACAATTCAGACTTCAAAATCTATCTCCTCCTACGAATATTTGCAAAATGGCTTAAATTTTTTATCAAAGTATTCCTAAGAACAATTGTAATCGATCATCGTGGGCTTTTTTTGCAATTTTCAAACTCGAAATATGATTTTTTTGGTCATTTTTCCAAAAAATTTCCGAAAAAAAAAGTGCTTCGATTTTTCGAAAGTAGGCTCAAAGAAAGCCAGTGAAACACTGATGAGAAAGTTGGCTTACGTCAAGTCGATATTTTGAAGTTTTAGTGGTCAAATTCGAGCGAACGTTATTTTTAACTTCATCTTTTAAAAATACTTAGAAAAAAATCGAAAAAATGCGAAAATTTCGAATTTTTTTTTGATGATTGGGTTCTTAGTACACTTAATATCACCCCCGTATCAATTTGGAGCATTTTAAATGCCTCTAAGCCCTTCATTTAATCAGACAGATATACCCCTTAAAGCCTCATTTTAAGCACGCAACTTGATTTCGATTATGATAAACTTAATTTTTTATGAGAACGACTGTACTCACAAAACAATTTGCAATATTATAAAAAAAAAGTTTTTGAAAAAAATGTTCGAAAAACATTTGCGTCATTTTGACAAAAAAGGCGTTGGCGGAAAATTCCAAATGTGCTCTGACGGGGCACGGTGCTTTTTTTGGGGTGAACCGTAATTAATGAAATTCTTATTATGGATGGCAATTAACACAAGGGGAGGTGATTCAACATGGGGAAAAAAAGTTTTACCCAAGGGAAATTTTTTGAATACTGATCGTCTATTGGTTACCAATTTTTCAACACGTTTTAATCCTTGTGAGCATATAAAAAAAGTTCCGCCAAGGCACCAGAGCCACAATTGTGGCTCCACTTTAGATGTTGTTAACAAAAAGCTTAACCTTTCGAGGCATATAGCCTTTTGAAAGGCTAAAGTCACTCTAAATCAGCCAAAAATGATGGAAAAAATGATCGCAGAAACTTCTCCTTCTAATACATTTAAAAATTTAACAATGCTAATCTAAAAATATTTCCTAAAATTTTTTCAGATACTTGGTTCAAATTTTATGACGAGTTGATAGAAANAACTCTAACAAATCACCGTCAGACTCCAAAAACGTTAACCATTATACAAGGAGGAAGTTATCATCTGCGAAATTTCCTCATATATACAATAATGTGACTCCTATTGTTACGGTGTCAGATACAAAAGATACTTGCCAAAAAAATTCCGACAAAAGAGTTGTTATAAATTCCAAAAAATTAGTTTTCGAAGAATGTGTGGTGTTCTCAGAATCGACTTTTTAAATTACCGTCACTTTCAGGTAACCCGACATCCGTCGGAAACTCAAAAAAATTTGGTCTGGAGTTTTTTAATCGGTCTGTTGGATCAAAAATCCGTTTGTGAATATCTGTTCCGTTCTCAAGTGAGAGTTCCAAAACCTCAGCTGGGTGTTTATTTTGGGCATTATTTTTGGCGTTCAAATTATTTTGACTCTAGCACTATTTTTTTAGAGCCTGTTAGTGAAAAAATGTTTTTATACGGTAAAAACGGCACGTTTTCACATGGACAAAATGACAAAATGTCCCTGTCCTTATAAACCACACGACAGTAGTAGCTATAGCAATGCTTTTGTTAAAATTTTAAATCCAAATATTTTGGTATATTATATACCGATATACCATTAATATATAATATATTTTTTCTTTTATTATTATTATTACTAATTTGTGTCAAATAAGCTCATCTTTTTTATTTTTTGATTTCAGGTCCACAAACGTCAACTTTTACTTGAAAGTTCCCCCCCCCCCGCCAAATATTGCAAAAAGATAATCTTGGAATTAAATCCAAAAACATTAACATCTGGATTAGACGACTTTCCACGGCATCCCATCCGACAAAATTTGAATATCATTTGGATTTAAGATGCTGATGGCTTTAGCGGCTCACGGTAATTATATTATGCATGTGTAATCACTTTTCCAATTATTTTGTCTTTTTTAATATAAAAATATCAGGCCTATATGATATAGGTAGAATGCGCAGCGGGCAAATTTCTATCTTTGAACTATTGGTAGCAACGAAAACCGAAAAAAAAAATCTTTGAGCAGAAATTCAGGGGGGAAAATAACAAAAAGATATAATATTGAAAAAATCGGATCGTTTTACCGGTAAAAACATTAGTGATTGATTTGAATTGGGGACGTTAAGCTGGGTTGGCCGGGGAAAATTAGTTTTTATGTTTCTGCTGAAAATTTGACACAGTTTAGATAAACATTTTTACGCTAATGAAACCCGCACGGTTTTTTTGAAGGTGACGGTAATCAATGAAATTCCTATTAATGATTACAATAAAACCGAAGTGATGATTCATCAAAATAATCTCAAAAAATGTTTGTCCTCAAATAATGTTGAGTAATTGACCCTAAATTAGTAAATTTTAGGCAATACCATCACATCATTTTATCTACTCCCGGTCAAACCGGAAGTGGATGATTAATCAAAAATAATTACAATTTTTTTGGAGTAAAATTTGACCTTATAATCTACGTACAATGTTTAGTCTCACTTCCGGTCAAACCGGAAGTGCTAGGTCATCAATAAATGTCACCAAAAAAATTCTAAAGAAACGTAAATCCTAAAAATTTGTCTGAGTTTTTATTTTCCGTGATAGTTTCAATCTCATTGCAAAGTTCCTTAATATGCAATATTTGAATAATTCTGACATTTCAAGTCTTAGGGGTTAATTTTTATGACGTCACAAATTCCTTTAAAAATGTCTTCTTATCATTTTAAATGAAAATTTTATTTTTGCTTGTTTTTGTTTTTTTATTTTATATATGTTAAAATTTCACCTGGGCGAACCCGCTCTTGTACTCCCTTGTCAAACTAGGGAGTAGTGTCCGCAAAAAAAAGGTTATCCCAAAATTTTCCCTAGACTAATTCGGCCCAAAAAAAGATACTTTTTTTGTTCTTACGGCGATCCATGTCCAGTTTTTAGCGCTAGAGAGGCCGTGAACTTGAATCTTTCGTACATTTCTGGCTTAAGTACACTCAGAATTTTTACTTGTTATACGAATCTCTCCGCCTTATTTAGCTTAAAAAAAGTGTAGTGCGAACATTTCAAAATTTTATTTAATTACAGTAGCTACATAAAAATTAACAAATTTTTTTGCTTTCGGGAAATAAATCTGAAAAAACTGTAAATCGAAAAAAAATATTTACAGCTCATAACATCTCCGAAAAATTTTCTTCAAAGTGGTAGTGGGAAAATGTTTTATTTTGATCTCCCAGTTGCTTCACATTTTGAAACTCGGCATTTTCTTTAATTATAGTAAAATAGCAATTTTATTTTTTGAACGTATATTTTTGTCAGTCCTATCTTGAGACATTTTTTTCTTTATCAAACTTATGTTCAGCTATGCGATAACCTATGAAAAATATTTCACTAGAGATTTTTAGTGATTAATCTTCGATGTCGAAAACTTCTCGATAACGAAAGGTGTTTGATTAACATTTTAACACAAAAATAAACGGAAATAAAATTGTGATTGTTTTAATCATTTAGATCCTTTATCAGGTTTTCCGACATAAAAGATTGGTAGACAATCGCTCGCGTTTTGATGTTCAGCTGATAGACCTTTTGAGTGAGTTAATTTGGCCAGTGATTAGGGATAAAGATTGACAGTGGCGCCCTTTTTCCATGTATATAAATCATTTTATCTTCCATTTATTTTACCAAAAAATTCATGTTATCCAATTTCCATCGCTTATTTTCACTTCTGCAACTATCACTCCAAATTAAAAAGAAATTATTGTGAAAAGTTAAGAATAATTTATATTTGCTTCTAGCGCCTCTGGGGTTATTCAGAAAAAAACTAAATTAACAGATTTCTTAAAATAATTCTGATTCGTTTGATAGTCAATATGGGTCCTTTCTGTTTAGTTTGAAAATCTCGATTTGAAAAATTTTGAAAAAAATCTCGAAATTTGATAAAATTTCGAAAATTATATTTTCGAAGAGACGCAAAACAATCAATTCAAGCAACTTTTTTTGCACAGGACACTACTCCTTAAGGTATCCCTGCTCCTAACATTTTCTGCAGTTTATTATGTCATAAAACTGCACCAAATCGAATTGTTTAGTTTGAACGCAATGAAAACAACCCAGAATGCCAACAAAAAAATTTTCGAAATTTTGCGTTTTTTCGATTTTTTTCTAAGTATTTTTCTCAAAATTATGTTTCACAATACCGTTTTGTGGTCAATTTGACCACTAAAACTTCAAAAATATCGGGTTGACGTAAGCCACTTTCTCTTCAGTGTTTCCTCAGCTTTCTTTTGGAGCCTACTTCGACAAAATCGAAGCACATTTTTTTTTCGGAATTTTTTCACGGACCTTGAAAATTCATATTTTTGTTTTGGGTCGAAATTTGACAAAAACGCTCCTACAAAGTTTCTGTTTGTTTAGAAGCTAAGCTTTTGCAAAAAATTTGAGTAAATTGAATTTAAACCTAGGAGGGAGATAGATTTTCCGATTAAAAAGGTCCCAAAAACCGGTATTTTGACCGGTTTTTTTAAGCGTATTCTAAGAATAAATATAGCACTTATCGACAAAAGCGCTCCTACAAAGTTTTTGTATCACTAATTATACCAGGTATGTTACAATTTAGGTTTATTTCAAAATATCACCTCCAGAGATAGGCATTCCGTTTTTGGCTTAGGTGGCTTCTTTGTGCGCTTCTGTGTGCAGGAGTGTGGTCATACAAAAAAAGTTTGGCAAATTTTTTTCGCAAGTTGAAGGCTAGTTCTACAACACTGGCTAATCTGAATTATTATCCTCGACGGCCCTGTTCGGCTAATATTCATCGAGATATGTCAAATTAGGAGCAGGGATACCCTTAAGGGGGTATATCTGGATTAATTTGACATATCACGGTGAATATATTCTGAAAACTAAGAGCTCATGGGAAAAACCGAAAATGCTGATTTGTAGATCTATCTTCATCTTTCGAAAAAATGTATCACAAAATATTTTTGACCATTACACCGATAGGTACAGTATCGTAACAAGAGGTCATTTACCAAGACTGAAAAACTATCTCCTCCCCAGACGATATATCAAATTGAGCTCAAATTTTCACAGATCACCAAGCGGAAGGTAGCCAATCTTTTTTATCGTCGAGCGTTTTGGAATCGGGCGATGGGGGCTCGAAACAAATTCTAGACCCAAATAACCGACGAATGTTTTCAACCAATTTCAGACTTCAAAATCTATCTCCTCCTAACGATATACTTGCAAAATCGGCTTCAATTTTTTATCAAAGTAATTCCTAAGAACAATTGTCAATCGACCATCGTGAGCTTTTTTTTGCAATTTCAGCTCAAACCTCCAAATAGATGATTTTTTTGGTCATTTTTCCAAAATTTCCGGGAAGAAAAAAAAAGCTTCGATTTTTCGAAAGTAGGCTCAAAAGAAAGCCAGTGAAACACTGATAAGAAAGTTGGCTTACGTCAAGTCGAATATTTTGAAGTTTTTAGTGGTCAAATTCGAAGCACCACGGTTTTTTTTAACTTCAATCTTTTAAAAAAAATACTTAGAAAAAAATCGAAAAAATGCCGAAATTTCGAAATTTTTTGTTTGATGATTGGGTTCTAGTACACTTAATATCACCCCCGTATCAATTTGAGCATTTTTAATGCCTCTAAGCCCCTTCATTTAATCAGACAGATATACCCCCTTACCCTTGTGAAGCACAGAGCACAATTGTGGCTTAGGGAGTAGGTGTCGCAAATTTTGAGCCTGCTTCCCAGCATTTCCGCAAAACTAGCAAAGGTGATATTCCAAAAACATTTGGAACTAACAGAACAAGCCTGCGGTAATTTTAAACTTAACATAAATCTGATACAATCCTACCGTCCGGCCGACACCTACGCTTTAGAAGGGAAGCTTCTTAAAAAACACGCAGTTCGTACCTACTCCTGCTTTTGTTTTTAAAGATTTTGCTTTTGGCGGGAAAAACGCAAAAAAAATAAAAAATTTTTGAAAAATGATCAAGTTTGGGAGGGCTCAGGCAAAAGGTATCTCCTCCATCAGTTTTTGAGAGATATAGTGCGACTTATACTGCATCTGAAAGCACAGGACTGGTGTTTACAATGCATTAGAGAATTTTTTTTGAAAATTTTGATCGCGGTCTCTTGGCGGCCATGTCAACTTTTCATTGTTTCGGCCAAGTTGTTTGGGAGGCTCAGGCAAAAGGTATCTCCTCCACCATTTTAGAGATATAGTTTCGACTCGATACTGCATGCTGAAAGCACAAGCCTTGTTTGAACAAATCCCTTAGAGAGTTTTTTTTGAAAATTTTTGATTCGAGGCGGTCTTTGGGGGCCATGTGCAATTTTCATTTTGAAGCCTACATTTTTGACAAAATTTAGAAACGCAGAAAAAAATGCTGTAAATCATTTTTTCCGTTAAAACAAACACGTTTTAAGAAATTTTGGTGCAATTTTTAACTCGGTAGCGTCAAAAGACAACAACTAGCGCACTTTTCAATTTAAATCATAAATAGAATACGTAATTTTTGTTTTCTTTTTTGGCAGCAACAGCAAAATTCCGAGTAAAGGACAATAGTGCATTATGGTGAGGCTTCTTTGTAGCTTGTCACAAAAAATAATAAAAAATGATGAAATTTGAAGGATAGGTACGAAACTGCGTGGTTTTTTGTCCCCCCCTTTTTTAAAAAAGAAAGCCCCTTTTTAAACAAGCGGAGGTGTCGGCTAGGTGGAATTGTATCATATTTACTGTAAGTTTAAAAATGTACGCGCGAGGTTGGTTCGGTCAGTCACAAATGTTTTGGAATATCACCTTGCTATTGGCGGAAATGACGCTTGGAAGAGGCTCAATCAGCGACCCCACTCCCTTTAAAGCATACCTAAAATGCATTCAAAAATGGCAAAAAAGGGAATCGTAGAATGTTTCTTTCAAAACACATTATAAAAGAATTTTGAATTCGGTTCCCAAAAAATAATTGAAAATTTTTTCGAATGTTTAGTTCCAGTATTACGGGTGTTGATTTATTAGGATTTTTTCGCCTATGTTTCAACTTCCTGAAGAAATTCCTTTCGGAAGCTAAACATAAAATCACAACATGTGAGTGTAGCGAGTTTTTAGGAAAGTGTTTTTGTGCATGCATAACACGTTAAAATGAAAATATATGGTATCTAGGGGCAGATATTCTTTCCGAAGTCAAATGTTCTAAATATTCAACCAAGTATCCCATGAAAAAAATTTAATTATTATAAAAGTGAATTTAACAATCAAAAATTTTGTTCCCCAGTTGTACTTCATTACCATAATTTGACTTGAAAAACAGAAAAAAGTGTAATAATTTGCTTTTATAAAAAAAAAGTAAACATTTTTTATCAAAAAAGTCATGCATTTTCCAGTCAAAATTTGACTTATTTATAAAGTACTTTTGGATTTATGAAATATAAATCAAAGCGGACAAAATATGACGTAGGCCAGATACTTGTGAAATGTTCCGCCAGAAATGTAACTTGTGAAGGACAACTGTGATCGTGTATCACGTGATAGATTAACCTTGCTTTTCTCAATATATCCTTTCTAGAACTAAAAAATTAAAATTCTTAAAACTAGTAAATGTCGGATGCCAACAAATGTACCTTCACGTCCTTACGCCGAAAAAATTGAAGAGTTCAATGCCCTTAACCCTCGAAAGCATAATAAAAAAGGAAGTTCCGCTAATGGCATAATAGGCCTTTCAGGAGGCTATTTTTTGAGCGTTGTTTACCCGAAAACTCTATTAGATCAACCTTCAGCTTTTTCGCCTTTATGATGCAAGTTGAATAGTTAACTTTCCAGGCAATGTAGTGTTCATCTCCATAACTGCGCAGTGCTTTGGTTGTCTACTCAATACTTTGTCTGATTAAGTATATCTGTTGGGAATCAAAAAAATATTTTGAAATATGTTCAAAATATTCATGAAAAAATCACGTTTTAGAAAAAATGTTGTTTTCTCGATTTAATGAAAATATTTGATTATTATTACAATATAAGGCAAATATGGTAATATAGTGTATCACTCGGCATGATTTCCACAAATTATTTTATTTTTCCAAAACATATCATTTTATCCATACTAATATCGAAATCAAGAATTTTGAAATTTCACTCCCAAAACAAAATTTTTGCTCCAGAATGTCCTAGCAGACAATTGTTTTTGCAAATATTGTACAAAACACTCTTCTAAAAACTGGCTATTTGAAATTCTAATTCCAAATTTGATCAAAAGTAATTTTTTCGAGTAAAAGTTAAGCGAAAAATGGTCCTTTCTATCACTCGCATCAAATTTGAACCAAGTATCTGAAAAAATTTAGGAAATATTTTTAGATTCACATTGTTAAATTTTTAAATGTCATTAGAAGGGAAGTTTCTGCGATCATTTTTTCCATCATTTTTGGCTGATTTTAGAGTGACTTTTAGCCTTTTCAAAAGCTATATGCCTCGAAGGGTTAAGCTTTTTGTTACAACATCTAAGTGAGCACAATGTGGCTCTGGTGCCTTGGCGGACGTCATGCTTATTTTTGAGATCAAGGTGGGATCTACAATCTTCTATGATCAGAAGTCCTGATATGTTTTCCTATTTCGCGCATGATCACCTTGGATATGTCAAATTAGGAACCACCATACCCTAAATTTAACCACTAAAACTTGAAAATTCCACATTGACGTAAGCCAAAAAGAATCAAATTACAGATTTTCCGTTTTTTCTAAAACAATTTTGGGTGTCAAATTACAATATCTCCTTCAAAAATTCACCGTATTTTTTTAGGGAACTCGAGTCGATGATGCCAAGGCCCTTATTGGAACATCTGGTATGAAGATTCTCTCCTGTGACTCTTTAGACGATGCTGCAAAAATGGCCGTCAAGATGGCCGAGATTGTTGAACTTACCGAAGGCCAAAACTTCAAGGTCAATTTCGAACTCCCAATCTAAACTATCGTGACCTCAAATACACACTGAACGATACGCAAAAAGATCTTCAAAATAATTTATTACAAACTATCTCTTCAATTGTGTCTGCCTTCAAAATTGTTTTATATCCAAATTTATAAAAAAAAAACTTTAAGGGAATCTATGGCTTAATATCGAATTAGGTCGCTTTCGCGAGCACTTTAAGGGGGTATACGACTCTGATTTAATAAAGGCCTTAGAGGCATTGAAAATGCTCGAAATTGATACGGAGTGATAATTAAGTGTACTAAGAACCCAATCATCAAAAAAAAAAATTCGAAATTTTTAAAAGATGAAGTTAAAAAATAACGTTTGCTCGAATTTGACCACTAAAAATTCAAAATATCGACTTGACGTAAGCCAACTTTCTCATCAGTGTTTTACTGGCTTTCTTTTGAGTCTACTTTCGAAAAAATCGAAGCACTTTTTTTTTCGGAAATTTCTTCGAAAATGACCAAAAAATCATATTTCGAGTTTTGGCTGGAAATTGCGAAAAAGCTCGCCTTAATCTCTAACAAATGTCCTGGAGAATACTTGATCAAAATTTGAGCCATTTTGCAAATATATCTTCAGAGGATATAGATTTTGAAGTCTGAAATTGTGAAAAATCGTCGGTTATTTGGCGTTCTAAAATGTTCAGTCACCGGATCAATAAAAGCTCGCCTTAAAAGATTGACACTACCTTTACGTGATCTGTGAAAATTTGAACTCAATTTGATATACCGTCTGGGAGGAGATAGATTTTGCAGTTTGGAAAATGTCACCTTGTTACGATACTGTACCTATTGGTATAATGGTCAAAAATAATTCGTGATGTACTTTTTCGCAAGATTAACGATAGATCTACAAATAAGCATTTTCGGTTTTTCTCATGAATTGTTAGTTTTCAGACTATATCACCGTGAATATGTCAAATTTGCCAGATATACCCCCTTAAAACTTCAAAATCTATCTCAATCCAGAGGAAATATCAAATTGAGCTCAAATTTTCACAGACCACGAAACGGTAGTATATAAATTTTTTATCGAGAGCTTTTTTTGATTCGGCAACTGAACAATTCTAGAACGCCAAATAACCGACGATTTTTAACAATTGCAGACTTCAAAATATATCTCCTCCGAGGATATGTTTGCAAAATGGCTCAAATTTTTATCAAGTATTCCTCAGAAAATTTTAAAGAGATGATTAAGAGCTTTTTTGCAATTTCGAGCTAAAACTCGAAATATGATTTTTTTGGTCATTTTCCGAAAAATTTCCGAAAAAAAAAGTGCTTCGATTNGGGCCTCGCAATATGCTATCTTTGGAGTGGTGGGTCGTGGGGAGATGGGGTTTGGACCAAAAGTTTCGCACGAGTCAGGGGAACATCTTAAGGGGGTGTGGGTGTTGGGTCAGGTAGGGGGGGTAGGGTCAGGGTAAGGTAAAGGGGTAGGGTTAGGGAAAAGGTTAGGGTTAGGGAAAAGCTTAGAGTTAGGTAGGGGGGATAGGGAGAGTAGGGTCAGGGTTAGGTAGGGGGGGTAGGGTTACGGAAATGGTTAGGGATAATCTGAGGGGGGCTTTCTCAGGAGGCGGATATCTCCCGAGTCGGATAATTTTTGGAGAAATTCAAATTGTGCGGGGTGACCAAAATTTTCCGAAGTGACCGACATTCTCCCGACCACCGGCAAATCAATGATCACTTATCAATTATTTACGTGGGTCAAAAGAAATTCTTCGTCTAAAAATTTGTAAGTCAGAAAAAATTTTCAAAGACAAAAAAATTCAAAGACAAAAACACAAGTGAGAGACAAAGACAAGGTCACAAGGGCCTCATCCCTACGCCCACTCGCGCCCACCTCCGACTTACACACTAGGGAATATTGCTAATTTTCATAAATTTTCATAATTTTTCTAAAGAAGTCGACAAAAAATGACAAATAAACATTTTATGATTTTTCAAACAGCAGTCAGAAAATATGTAGACATTCATAAAAGAAGTAAAAGTGTGTTTTTGTATTCACAGATTGCAAAAAAAAATCAGAAAAAATTTTGGATAAAAAAAGCGTAAAATTTTTTTAATGCTTTGAATTTTTTTGAAAATTTTACGAATTCAAAAATAAAAGTTTGAACTCAAATCTTCCTTAAAATAGATAAAAAATGATTTTAATGAGTAAATACACTTTTTTCAAAAACATATTAGAATTATCTTAGCTTTCGATTTATTATCATGATCATAGATTTAAGAATTTTAAACAAGTTTCAAGTTTAACACAAATTGACGGAAGTCGTATTTTTTTACATGCTACACGGCAAACTATTTTTGCATGGACTTAAGCTTTTTGAAATTTACGGAAAATTTTTTGTCCGAGTTAACGCATTACATTTTTTAAATCGACTTTTCAGGATAAACCGATCGATTTTTTTTGAGGCTAACCGATCCGGTCCCGAGTAAGGGTACAAAACGCAGTCCAAATTCAAAGCATATGCTGCACCAAATTTATGGTCACATTGTATCAGGAATATTTAAAATGTGCCAAAGTGACCACAAGAGCCGCTATAAAGCAAATGCAAAGCATTTGCTAGACTATTTTTTTGTTGGCCTAATAAATAAATTTGTATCAGGGAAGTCGAAAATGACACTTAAAATGTGCCAAAGTGACCACAAGAGGCCGCTATAAAGCAAATGCAAAGCATTTGCTGGACTATTTTTTCGTTGACCTATTGAGTGAATTGGGTTCCGGAAAGTCGAAATGACACTTAAAATGTTCCAAAGTGACTACAGGAGCCGCTAGAGAGCCCAATATAGCGAGCGTTTGCTCTAGCGGCTCTTGTGGGCATTTTTTCAAGTTTTTACGGTCATTTAGATACTGATTTACCCCGTAGCCTCCTTTTTTTAGAGCCTGCACATGGCCCGCGTTTTTGCTCTCTAGCGGCTTTCGTGGTCAATTTAGAGCTCAACCTATTTCGAATTCGGATTCCTGAGGTCGATTTACCCCCATGGGCCCCAGCTCTCTAGCTTCAACCGTTTTTTGTTAAAATACATTTGAAAAGCCCCTTACATCGTTTTGAACCCCCTTAAGCAGGGATCGGCTGACTCTGCTCTATTTCACTCTTTCAGGTCAATTTCAGAGCATATTAAATGAAATTTTAGCTCAAACCCCTAGGCAACTCTTCTGGGAGTGAAGCGTAGTCTGAATTTTGCATCAGATAAGAGCAAAATAGCTTGAAACTGTTTTAGAGCAGAGCAAACGATTTCAGAAAATTTGCCGACCGAAGTCAAAATGTATCAATCATTTAAACTTCCCATCATTTAAATGTTATATAATTCCAATAATTTTATATATATTTCCGTTTTATTTGATCAAATAAAAATCAGTCATCATTTTCAATGAAATTACATTGAAATTTGTGTTCGATTGGCCTTGGTTAGTAATTAATTTATAAAGTTATAAAATAATTTTAGTTCAAAATGCCAATGACCAATGGTCATTGACCATACCTGACTTTTTTCTTCAATTTAAGGGGGTGGTCGTCGCAAAATGAGGCTCTAGAAACAAATTTTCCCAATTTTATTTTTATGCCTTTTTTATGAAAATATGGAAATTACAAGCATTTTGGTACTCGTTTTATTTTGATACATGGCTAGGAAAGCACTTTTTGATGAGTTCAAAATATTTCGTATGAAAAAAGTTTAAATTTCTTGTTTTGGAAATTTAAAACACGATTTACAGAAAAACGAGTCAGAAATTTAGACAAAACTCAACTTGGTGTTTTGCACTTACTCTTCAGCTGCACATTTATCTGGGTTTCGAATGTGTGACTTTCAAATCCAGGGAGGAGATACATTTTGATTGAGACCCCTAAACAAGGGTCAAAATACAGTTTTTGGTGATACTGAGAGCAAATTGAAGAATTTTCAAAAAAACTCAACTTGGTGTTTTGCTCACGTTCTGTCTGGTTTATTTGAGTCATAAATCATTGCTGTACCCTAAAACTCAGGGAGGAGATACATTTTGAAAAAATAATTCCGTTATTTTTTTAAGCACGTTTCTGATTGGACGAGCCATCCGTCACTTTTTGATTTATTTTTAGATGCAAGATTTTTCTTCTAATATATCAGAGAATGGTAATGTTTGGTCCGACGATTTGTACTTTTTGCTACAATTGGTCATTGAAACCCCATTTTTGCCTTAAAATGCAAACGACCACCCCCTTAAGAACTTTTTTATAAAAATTAAAAACTAGTAACGATTGTCAAAATAAACAAAAACCCGAAAAATTTTTTCGAAAATTTGAAGTAAATCGACATTACCCGAAAAACAATATACCGGTGGTCAAAAAAAAACAAAAACCCGAAAATCAATTACTAATATTTATCAACTTAATTAATGCCACAAACGGACTGGAGCAAAATTAAGCAAAAAAATATTGAGTACTTTTTTTTAATTTTTTTTTGTCAATACAGTAGATAACCTAAAAATAGTGTCAAGGTCAATTTCAAAGTCATTGGGCTCGCTTCGAAAATATCACCAGAATATTTTTTGGAGCCGATTTACTCATGACGGTATAAGCAACCATTGGTCAATTAAGTACACGAGAGGCATAAGAGAGCAAAAGTAGTTTTCACTCTCTAGCGCCACACATGTACATATTCACCAATGGTTGTTTTATATCGCCAGCAGAAAATCGGTCCAGTCAGATAACTTCTTGCTTAATTTTGCTAAAGTACGGTTACGGCATAAATAAATTGATTATTACTTACATCTTAGGAATTAAGGTGGAAATGGTACCTCCGCAGAGCACCAATTACATCCTTTGGCGCCCTCTTGCGCATAACCGTGTTTTGTGGAGCCACGAGACTACCACAAATCGTTTTTTCTTGGCCAATTCAGTATACCATTTAATTTTCAGGAACATTTTTTTTCACAGACTCCCCTCCTAATAAAATTTAGTTTTCACAAATATGTAATATAATATGTAATATGACTTCTCTTGTAAAAGAAACGATTTTTTATCCAAAAATAGAAGTTGTTTTTTGAATTAAGAGCAATATGGATTATTGCATAATGATCAGTAGGCACCGGTCTAGAAATTCTTATATTTTTTCTTTCATCGCTTTCCTGGACATTTTCGAAAAATCTTTTTTTTTCAAAAAGTAACTTAACTCCCGTAGTGTCTTCCGAGCCATCCGTGGCTCGAAGGCCTTTAATCGCAATTTAGGACCTTAATCATGTATGAATGAAAATTTACAAAGTAATTGATCGACTTTTTGGATAATTGAAGTTTGTGCGTTTTTTTCTTGAAAATTTTCACTGTATTACAGTACTTATTTTTTTGCAAAAAAAATTTTAAATCATCAAAAAAGCCTTTGAGCGGGATCAAAAAAAATTTCTAAGACTTTTTTTTTTATTACACCATAGCCCCAAATGATCACGTGACCGTATATTTAAGAATAAGGTTGGTAAAAGTAGTACTGTTTTTTTTTCAAAAATTGCTTAAATCAATTTTTAAAAGAAATGAAGTGGTTCTTTAGAAGTTTTTAAGACTTTTTTCTCATTACACCAAAGTCCGAAACGATCACGTGACCTTCAAATTAGGAAATAAGGTTTTGGTTCAAGTAAACAAATAGTAATCAAATTACGTCAAAAAAGGTATTGAACATAATAATATTTTCCAAAAACATTACGTGATCTTATTTTTCGAGAAATAAGGATTAATTTATGACATATTCGAAACCTTTATTTTTGGATTATTTCGTCACGTTATTTCATTCAGACTTTGGCGTAATGTGAAAAAGTCTTAAAAACGTTTGAAGTTGACCCTGAATTTTTATGACGTAATTTGAGTACTTTTTCAAATTACTGTACTATGTTTTTTACAAAAGTACTCAAATCACGTGGAAGACCCCTTAAAAGAATCGTAACGAATTTCTAAGACTTTTATTGCATTACAGTATGGCCTCCGTTTAAATAGAGCATTTCTTGAAGTCAAATACTGATTACAGAAGAGATGCGTAGGCGGAAGAAATGAAAGAAGGATTCACGAGAAATAATATTTCAAAAAAATTAAGACTCATTTTACATGACAATGCTGATAAAAACATTCAATTTTTTTTGCAGATGCAATACCCAAATGGCGACGGTTTAATATTTAAATTTGAAAATGTCAAATTAACCCTCAAATTTGTGTTATTTATGCACTTGTTTGTGAGAATCGGCGAAAATGAGAGAATTTTTAATTTTCTTATTCACATTTGATGACTTTTTATAAACTTTTTTAACAAATTGTTTTTATAGAGCTGTGGAGAATTCTTTAAAAAATATAATTATCATTGAAAAAATATATGTTGATAATTAATCTTCGGTTATATGCTTGATTTAAAACGCAAAGCCACGGATGGCTCGAAGACACTACGGGTCCAGAGATTGTCGGCCATACGGGAGTTAAGAAAATGTTCGATCGGGGGTTGTGAGGGGAATTAGGACCGAAAGCATCTAAAATTCACCTGTTATAAGTTGTTTTGTCCACAATGCATTATATTAGTTATTTTATAAATTCTTTTTTTGGAAAGATAAAAAATAATTTATGTACATATCCACATTATTAGTTAATATACGTATAGTATTCTTCATCTTCTTATCTTAATCCTTATCTATATTCTTCCTAGTCTCACACAATTTTTTGGCTCGTCAACTTTGTGAAGAAGTCAAGGCCTTGAGGTGGGCGCCAAAAAGTTATCACCTTTTGGGGGGTAACTGAAACAAACATGGCAGAAGGCGAAAAAATATAAAAATTTGTTTTTAAAATACTCGGTTTCTTACTGAGAGTATTTAATACTTGGACAACTAAAGCTAGCAATTTTTTATCGTCAAAAATGATGAGATAAGATACTCAACAGACAAATTTATATACTGTTTGGTTATATTAAAAATATGTTTTTTTAAATTTATGAAAAATAATTTTGAAAAATAATTTTTGGAAGTTTCAAGATTAAAAAAATTCGAAATATAGAATTTTCAATGTTTTGTGTGGGCAGAGAAAAGTTTCATATGGATAGTTAGGGATGAGTTCTTTTTGAACAGTTTTAAATTACTGCAAAATGTCTTTGAAATTTACGCCGACCTTTGTAGAGCCAAAGTTTTTTCATTCGAATGCATCGACCTTCATTAAATGATCAAATACCATACAAAATTTTAACAATATTATGATTTAAATTCTGATTTTGAAAAAAAAGTTGAATTTTTAAAGAAATTTTTATTTCAAAATTTAATTTACAATTAACTTATAACATTTTCGTTAATCAAATTTATTTTATCACATTTCAAAAAAAAATTGAAATACGAATTTCATTTTTATAAAACCTGATAATATTTCGTTGAGTTTACAGTTTTCTATTCATATTTTTAATTTTCTTATTAAATTTCACATCTTCGAATCCATCAAAAATTTTCGAATAAAATTTAGACTGCTTTAGCTTATATAAATAAAAATTAGATTAAATTTTTTATTTCTTTGCAAAAATTACAATTTTTGCATAATATTTACATTTTTCTCATAAAAAATATTTGAAAGCTTTTTAATTGAAAAATTCATGCAATTTACATGCATAAAGGCTTTATTTTTCAAGCAAATTAAATGGTTTTGGTGAATTACTAATGGTGATGTACTTATTTTTTTTACTTCCAGTTGAAGAAATACTTCTAGTTTAAAAAAATAAATTAAACGTAGTTTTTTGGAATGTAATATTATCTTACTAAGATGAGCTCAAATAAAACCGTTTAACTTTTCAACCCTGAAAACAGCCATTTTTAGTACACTTTTAAATTTTTTGGAAAACTGGTTTTAATCTGAAACCAATATTTTTCGGTTAAATCGTATCTGCTTTATACAGTATATAATTTATACTATGCACTTTTTAACAATTTATGAGGAGCTTGTTCTGAAAATCAGCGTTTTAGCTAAAATTTAAATGAAATCAGCAATAAAAATTGATAATATTTGACACATACAGATTTAATTTATATTTTCGATTCGTCCCAGAAACAATTTTCAGGCATTACATAAAAAATGTGTAGAGAAATTTTATCTATCAATTTTTTAAAGTTAGAAATTAATTTAGATTAGAAATTTTTAAACATTAAAATTTGTCCAGTTTGCCTTAAAATTAAGGCTTTACCAACTGATCAAGTTTTCTAAGCTCGAGCGCTGTTTGGACGCGAGATAATATAGCCCTAGTCAAGATTCTTAACATCGAAAATACGGAGGGCCACCCAGAACATTTTTGTCACCTCTTTGTGATCCGACTATCTTTTCTGATAACAAGCCCTGTTGATACACGTTTATATCTTGAATCAAAATCGGCGGTGAAAACCTACCCAATTCTTGATATATCCTTTTCGGAACGGAACTCCATCTCAAAAACGCTTACTATCTCTACAGCGCGGGTTCGAATCCCACTGATGTTGTCTAAGTGATTGTCTTAGTGATTGATTGAGTTGATGACACACCGATAAAATTTAGCGGTTCCATTATCAAGACCTTTGCCTATAATCATATTCAATATAATCACTAAGACNAGTCTCGAAATACTCAAGTTGAATTTATTGGAAAATTTTTTGTTGAGATATTTGCATTTTTTATGCTGATAAGGAGAATTTAAACAGCTTCTAATATCAAAAATAGTTTAAATGCTTGTTTCGATAACTGGTCATTAGAGATGGCTCTATTTACTCGGATCATAAAAAGCCTCAAGCTCCTTTCCGATCATTTTGTATCTAAACCCACTCTTTATAATTTTGTAATTTGTCTATAAAATTTGCAACATTAGTCTTCTGGCGCGCTAGTAAATGTTTGCAGTTTTCATTGACAATCATTGAGTTTTATTTGCATCGCGAGCAAGAAATATTAAACTGCAGTCTTGTTTGATTATTGAATTTTGTGTGTTTCTCTGAACTCTTTATAGCATACGAGCAGTTTCCCATTGTAAACATTCGTTGCTAAGGCATAAGATTCATATACTACATCAAACTGTCTCAATCATTGTCGTTCTCGTTAGCTAAAAATGAGAAAAGTTTGCTTGACTTTCACACCGTAAGTGACTTTATTCGAAATCTCTGGCATTATGCTTTGCTATTTTTCTGGTCAGTGCACAAAGTGTCATTCATCTGAGCGATAAAATATTCAAACAACAGTGTGAAATTCGTTTCCGACACAAGTTATTTCATTGTTTGCTAGAAATAATTATTTTAGCTACAGGGTGTAAGTTTTTCCCTTCTTTTTTCCAAATTGGATACACTTGATTCCCGACGTTTTGATTGGTTGAATCTGAGAAGAAACTACGTCTTCTGACCAAACCAATCAAAACGTGCGGATCAATGTATCCAATTTGGAAAAAGAGGGAAAACCTTACACCCTGTATTGATACGGCGTTGGTAAGAATTCAATATATATACCTTCTTTTGAATGTTCTTCTAGGTTTTCCAAAAATTTTTCGTGAAGTAAAATAAAAAAAACTGCTCGATTCAAGTTCTCGGTGTTATGTTTGGTAAAAATGCTCCTTTTAAGTATTTCTTACTCACAACGAAGTTCACAGTTTCGAAGCATTATCGGTGATAGAAGAGAGGAATTTTTTCGATATTTTTTTAATCTCAACGCGTTCTTAGAACATTAAGTATTAATTGAAGTATCGAGCAAAAATATCTGATTTCTATTCATCTTTTCCAGATAGTTAGTTTATAATTTATCGAAATTATTTATTTAACTAATTTTTACAAAAAGACAAAATTCAATAGAGTTTAATTAATCGCATGAATAAATATAAGGAATTCAATCCGCAAAACCAAAACAATAACATTAAATATATAATTAATACCACTATTGATAATTTATCAATATTAGTATATATAATAAACCGTCATAAAACAAAGTAAACAAAGAGAGAGCTCAGCTTAGGCGCTCCCATACTTCACCCGTTTATTATCTGCTGATTAAACCCTACAAGGCAGTTAATTACCAAATCAAATAATGCTAAAGTAAATAGAGAATTTGATCAAAAATTGATTTTAAAAATTGCTCTCTTTTATGCGGAGCAAAACTTCATATCGATTTATTCCACTTGAAAATTGATCATAAATTTTTCGGCTCTGCAGATATTTTTCCAAGAATTAAATGAATCACACGAAACAAACGTATAATGTAATAGAATACATCTTATGTTCAATATCCCATAGATGATACACCCAAGAAATATTTGAGATCGAAAAATTATTTCGGTCATTTAAAAATACAAATACTAATATGAACACTTTTGTATATATTTAACTATAAATAACTCTCTCAAAAATAGCATTGAGAATTTTTAAGAAATTTTCAGATATATTACATAAAACGATCATAACAGTTAGCAACCATCTAATCTAAACACAAACTAAGATAAAAATTAATCTAATGTTAAAAATTGAAATAAATATAACATAATAATTCGTTCAGTAACAATATTAGACAAAAATAAATCACAACTATATAATTAAGTATTAATTACACCATATTACCAACATGCCACCCCCTTAAAGCAAAATAAAGAAAAAAGTTATATACAATACAGAAGTGATTTTTAAAATATATACACAAAAAAATTATATACATAAAAAGAATTAGGTACATAAATAAAATAAAAAAATAAGTAGGAAATAGGATATAAAGAGAGAAAAAAGTTCAGAGGAAAGAATATTGGATAGAGAGGTTAGTTAATGTAGGGGGATTTAGGTTATGAAAGGTAGGGTAAGAGTGGGGGTTAGGAAATAAAGTTTAGTATCGGTGGGGGGGTAGGGTTAGGGAAAATCTATAGAGTTAGTAGGGGGGGAAGGCAGGTTGGCTTAGGTACACGAAGGGGGTGGGTTAGGAAACAAGTAGGGAAGCTAGAGGTAGGAAAAACAGTTAGGTAGGTTGAGGGGATGGAATGATTAGGAAAAGTTAGAGTTAGGAAAGCTTTAGAGTTAGTAGGGGTGAATGAGAGGTAGGCTTAGTAAGTGGGAAGTATAGGTTACGGAAAACGTTAGAAATCCTGAGGTGCGCTTTTCCAAGGAGCGATATTTCCAAAGTCGAAACTATCTCCCCGAGTCGATAATTTTGGAGAAGAATTCAAATTGATGCGGAAGAATCACAAATTTCCGATAGCATTTATACGCAATTCTGCCGATTTCGGCTAATCAATAACAATAATGATAGATACTTTTTTAATTGTAAAACAAAATTACAATAAATCATGAGCATAAATTCAAAAACAACTTTTCAGTGATATCCATTAAGGGGAACAATTTACCGATCTCCGAAAGAGTTCACACATCTAGCGAATCGATACTGAATTAATATTTATAATAATAAAGCTGAATCTCTTAATATTGACCATAAAACTATTTCAGGTTTCGCAGACGGAACTGTCTGCTGTTAACACCGCGTTATTTGTCTCCAAAATACAATAACCCTCCGAAAATATAATACACATGAAATTGTATGTACCAAACTGAATTTATCCGTTGTAGCTGCAAATTTACTGAATACACAACCTTTTATTTCAATTAAATGCTTTGACCAACATGTCAATCAAATTTTGTGCTGCCTAGTCTCTTTACCCTAGATTGATCACAAAAAATATATTATGGAAAACATAATCTTAGAATACTAATACAAGTAAAAGCAAAACTAATGATAGATTAGCATTAAAAATACATACAAATGACGGCATTAAAAAAAAAAATTAGACAACAAACTAAAATAATAAGTATTATTTAAATGATACGTATTTTTACTTGGATAATAAAGCCTGAAGATACAGTAACTGAGCTAGTATATTGAAGATAACATCACTGCGCTGAACACATACTGAGCATGATATTATTGATAAAAAAGTAGCGGAAAAAATTACACAATTTATAGAATCATAAATAATAATTAACAAAACAAATGCCACCAAATTATTAACCAAGCAGAGAATCGGACACATAGAAGTCGAATAGTGAAATGGATCTTTATTCCGATCCCAGTCCGATCCATATTTTTTCAAAAAGCGACGATACCATTAATAAGCGAACGTCCGATTCAGATCCGATCCCAGAAAAATATCAGAATGTGCCAACCTTCTGATTCCGAGTGTAATGATTCAATATAACTAACTATGTACTAGATTCTTGGCCAAAAAAGATCTAAAAAAATTAGTTTTCTTATAATAATAAAATATATATTGTTTTTCTCTTGCACCGTTGTGTTTTAAATTGGACGACGTGCAATCTTATTTTCTTCTCGATTATTAGCTACTTAAAAAACTTGAGGTCAACTCGGTATCGGTCCCCGAAAACCAATCAGAAGATGTGAAAACGGCACGAAAGACAACAACTTCTATAATTAAAGACCCGATTTTACAAACTGCACCGATTTCGGAGTTTACTGTAGTTTGTTTGACACTCCCATTTTTTCATTATAACCCGATATTTCTGACAGTTTGACTTTAAAGTAGTCTATGCAATTTTCTCTGATAACGGTTTCGTCTGATATTAATGAAGTTAAGCGATCTGACCTATAATATGAACGAAAAACCGCATATTAAATCGATAAGGTAAATAAAAAATTTAAGAAACGTGTCTTAGTGAAAAATTTGGAGGTGATATGATGTCAAAAATACCCTTGAAACAGCTCAAAAGCGTGATTATCAAATATACGGAGCAGTATGCATTTATTCTATGCAATTTTATTAACAATGTTCATATCCGGCTTTCAAGAATGAAACTAATTTCTCGCGTCGTCATTCACTCTAGTAAATAACTGGAAACTAGAAAAGCGTAACTTTTTTACTCAAGATTTCCAAATGATTTCTTAATTTAGCTAGTGTAGGATGTCCGCGGTCCTTTCAAATTTCAATACCAAAAATAAAAAATTTAAACTTACATGGTTATCAAACAATTTTACGCTTAAATTTGAATTATGTCGTAATTCTGATTGTTTGAGATTTGGACGAAATTCAATTTAAGAATTCGTTCTGGTTTTAATTAAAAAAATTAATTTTTGCTTGTAAATTCGTAGAATAAGGTTATACTATATTTCAGTTGCGTTTAAAACTTCAAAAATGCGAACCATGAAAATTTGTTGTACAGATGAACTAGTACTAACATAGGCAACTTTTTCCACGACATAATTTTGCAATATTTTTGTTTTGTAATTCACACCATCCCAGATGCTGTCAATATTACAACTTTTGTATCTTTTTAAGCTCTTTACATACTCATGAAAATATAGTTATTAGCGTAAACCTTTTTGAGAAAAAAAGTTCACATATGAGATAACTAGCTCTCAAATTACACTGCTAAATATAGATATTAGACATAAAAAACTTACGAGAGCAGCTTTTCAGCAAGTATTCTCGAAAGAAATATTTTTAAATAAATAAATGTTAAAGTATAAATAGACATGGATAAATGTTTGTTTAGATTTTAAAAAATAAACCTTGGTCTTAATTGATTCGTTTTCCCCTTTGAAATTTCACCAGCGCATCACTTCATCTAAATTGAAAAAAAATTTATTAAATTTTGTTCACTCTAAAATCATCCAATCAACAATGACACTACCAATCCTTTCCCCTGTTACCTATGTCCGGCCTTTTCGAAAAAACCCACGGACTTTCTGTATATATCATCCTCATCATCGAGCAATATGAAGATAAGTTTATCATTCTCCCAAGAACAGAAGTTGATTGTCTGACAAAAATTGCGTTCATTCAGCAGTCAAGTTGCTAGATATTTGGATTAACATACAGCCAAATTTTTTTAAATATTTTGACTGCATTTGTCCAATCCACGTCAATTTCAAACCTTTTAATCTTTCCTTAAAAATTTCAACAACATACAATTAGCAAAAAAAAAAAACTCTGCTAAAAAAATTGTTGTCCCTAAATTGTTTTTCCAGCAAATAATTGAATCGTTTATATTATTATTTTCGTCTTATTTGCAATCTAGGGTGCCTATTGGCTACAACAATTAAGCAAGTTATTATGCACAACTATAATATTCTTATTTGGTGTAATAATAAATTTAACAATACTAAATTCAGTTTAATAAGAGGCCAGAATTTTCAACATTCTAAAAATTTCGACAATAAAAGTGACGTTTCTAAAATGTTATCAATAAATGAAGATATGCATCTTAATAAAGTAATAATTTCACAATATTAGGCTAGTTTTTATAAGAAAAAAATTACAACAACAAACGCATAATATTTTATCGTCACTCTACTGATATGTTTTATAAAAATGTTTGGATTAAGAACGTTTGACTCAACTAAACTGTTACACCTAATCTCCATTTTTTGAATATTTTGAATGAGTTATTTATAGTTATAAAATTTAGAATTAAAGTAATAGTAACTTGAAAATTTTAAAGCACGTGAGTGAATTAAATCGGCTAATTCTACTTGTCCATATTAGTTTTAATTCATGAATCGGAATTATGGGAGCGCTCTACGGGGTGTAGACTCGTTCTACCTGGTTAACTTTTATCAATTATTTCTCTTGATGATTAAAAGTCCTGAAAATATGAGCCTCTGTTTTAAACACAGATTGATTTTTCTAACTTCACATATCTAAAAATTAACAAATTCAGTAGTTATGATGTCATCAGTATCATTCACCGTTTCCACACCATTAAAATGCCACTTTTCACAGAAATTACACAAAATGTGCCCAGACGCAGTTCCCAAATTAAGTGATCATGCACAATCCGTGCATCAACTCTAAAAACTAATATTTTGGTAATATGTGCCCCGCGGGCCCCATAGATATTCGGACAAAAATGAGTCGACATGAAATAAAATTTATTAATTTTTTCAATTGAAGACTGTTCATAAATGTTATCTTTCTGCAATTTAAAAACAATTGGTCCTTATTTCGAAATTGAATTTATTGACTTATTAAAATACGCATAAAAATGATCTTCCAAATCACAATTACTTAGAATAAAAAAAAACTTAAGCAGTCAAATCTGCATTTAGCGAAAGTTTATACAATCATAATCACTATTTTCAAAAATATATGTTTTCAATAAATAAAACTACATCGGTTAAATATACCCGAGGACCATAACACTAATGTATTTGACTATCGTTTGATTAATTGGCAAACGAAGTTTTTATTGGCTACAATAAATCTATTGTTGCAAACAACTGATCGAAATCTATATATGATGGCCAGCTTCTATAAAGAAACCTTGCAGACAGTTATTGTCAATTTACACGCTCTATTTTAGTTTACCATATATTACAAAAAAATAGCGCAAAGTTTCGCTCTGCGACGAAAACATAATTTACTAACGCATGATTTAAATTTTTGAAAATTTTGATAAGAACGGATTTGACTCAACTTAATGTACACCTCAATCTCATTTTTCTGACATTTTTATTTATTAAGATTTTTTGAATATTGGTAGTACAACCTCTAATTCACGGATCATTCAGTATCATGTCCTCGACTACCGAGAAAAATAAAATAAGGCCCATATTTAAGACATTATTCATCAAACAACTTAAGTCTTGAGTATAAACTAAATTCAGGGGTAAAGGGGCCTCCTTAAGGGAGAATTAAGATTTTACAGTGAAGAAATGTTCACACAAAATTAACATAACAAAAAGTTGTTACAATATATCATCAAATAATTGAGTTTTGTATCTTTTGCTTCCCTACTACTGTAACGTTATAAACAACGATCTCCTCAGTATTAAATAAGTGCAACCACAATCTCCTACCATCTATATATAACGTTATCATGCAAGTCCAATGTTTGTCCATATATTCTTAATTCAAATTTGTTTCCAAACAAATGACTTATTGGTTACCCATAATTGCTTCTAACGGAAAAATAAATCGGGACTAATACTTCCCAAAACACTATTTTTTATTGAAAAATAATATGAGTTATCGCTTATTACCTCGTTGTCATTATTCCTTCCGTAAATTTTTTCTTATCTTTTTACTATTTCTCTCTCTACATTCATGCCGCTATTCTCATCTCCGGTCAAAAACTAATTTTTCTCGCTAAATAACCGTAAACATTTTTAATATAATCGCCTGCTCGACGGAGACAAAACCGATTGCTAAGTGTTATTTGACACCCAGATATTCGACTTTTAAAACATTTTGAATGAAACCCCAATTGTCGTGCTTCAGATCTCTTCACTCTCTATCTCTTTATCTTCCGACTACTTTTCTCTTTGCCTATAATCATATTCAATATAATCACTAAGACCACATTAGTGGGATTCGAACACGCGCTATAGAGATAGTAAGCGTTTTTGAGATGGAGTACCGTTCCGAAAAAGATATAATTATATAAAATATTCCTACTTATTCTATTTTTGACATACTGCATACAATACTGTTAAAACGTCCAAGCCATTCTGCAAACATTAGAATGCAAATAAAATATAATAATAATAATGTGACTACAACCACACTGGAAGACAACTAAGAAGTGTTATCTAAATTCCTTGAGTTAAGTTTTATGGACGAGTGTTTGACCTTTGCAGAGATAATAGTCGAAAATGAAATTTCAAAATAGAGGGACATGCGGCATGTGAAAATTCAAATAATTATCTATTAGCTACAGGGTGTAAGGTTTTTCCCTTCTTTTTTTCCAAATTGGATACACTTGATTCCCGACGTTTTGATTGGTTGAATCTGAGAAAGACGTAGGTTTTTGCCGAAATTAACCATTCACATTAGCGTTCTCATCGCTATCCAATTTGGAAAAAAGAAGGGAAAAATCTTACACCCTGTATATTTAGCTTTTTTCTTTATTTTATTTCCTACTTTATGACTCAAACATAATAAATATATGATCATATATTCTATATAAAACCTTAATAAAAATTGTATAAACTCCCCTCAAATTCATTGGATTTTGGTTAGTTTGATCGATGATTATTTTGCGTGCAAACGCATCGCACTATGGGTACACATTATGTGCTACTGAATTTAGCATAAAAAATTTGGCAAAAATTAGTTTGTACTTGCCTTCACTTTTCATTGTGCATAATTCGTTCTCAGCCAATAAACTTCAAGAAAATTGGCACGTTAAAAGATTTATTAAACAACTATCGGCTTAAAAATATTTCAAAGCAAAAAGTTAATCAAAATAATATGTATTATTTTTCAGCCCTTAGTAGCTTAATTGAACTTTCCAAGTTCACGTATTCTAAACCTGTGATTTTATTTTCAATAAATTATTTTCGACAATTTATCTTTAAATAAATACGTTTTCAAGTCCACAAATTCTAAACCTGTGATTTTATTTTGAATAATTATTTTTTAATTATTCATGTTAAAATTAATAATGCTTTGTTGATTTTTGACAGGTGAGATATTAACTCATGTAGAACCGCAGTCTGAAGTTCAGACTCTGAACTTACACAACATGTTGCTACAGCTAGCAGCGAGCTGCTCGCTTGGCAATTCGTTGTAATAATGGGCAATTATTTACGAATTGTTATTCAAAAACCTTTTAGAACTAATCGTCTATGTGCAAATATACCCTTTCACGCATAAGAGCTATTCAGGGACCCAAATTTTTTTCAAACAGCCCAAAGACGCAAAAATAATCAATTAAGGAACTTTAAGAGGATTAAGGGTGCTTACATTTTTGTTGCTGGCGATAAAAAGCTTGTTTTCAAAAAAAACTTTGCATCAAAACATGGGAAAACCGGCCATATCTCTTAACCAACCGGTTAAAGACATTACCAAAACCTCACTTCTGACAGCTCCGGAAGCATTATCTACAGGATCAAGGATAATGTTTTATTTTCATATTTTTTTTCATTTGTCATGATTTACATTTAACTCTCAGCCGCCCGTCAGGCGCTGCAGCCCCTGGTCGACTTTTTAATTTTTTCGACCCTTATACCATAAATAGGTACATAATAGGATCATCGTCGACCAAGTGAACGATCAAAATATTTGCCAAAAATTATTTGTGCGTTTTTTTGGGAATTACAGTACTTATTTTTGCAAAAAAATCTCAAATCTGTCCAAAACATATATGTGAGGCTACCCTACAATAAATTCTAAGGCTTTTCTTCCATTATGGTATACAGCGGGGTGCGGCGTATAGTTATACGCGTATAGTTGGAACCCGAGATAAAACCTACGTAAGCTTCCGCAAAAACCTACGCTTTTGAAAAATAAATTTATTCGTTCNTAGGGTTAGGGAAAAGCTTAGAGTTAGGTAGGGGGGATAGGGAGGGTTGGGTTAGGGTAACGTAGGGGGGGTAGGGTTAGGGAAAAGGTTAGGGTAAGGTAGGGGGGTAGGGAAAAGGTTAGGGTGAGGTTTGGGGGGGTAGTGTTAGGGAAAAGGTTAGGGTTAGGGAAAAGCTTAGAGTTAGGTAGGGGGAATAGGGAGGGTAGGGTTAGGATAAGGTAGGGGGGGTAGGGTTACGGAAAAGGTTAGGGATAATCTGAGGTGGGCTTTCGCAGGAGGCGGATATTTCCGAAGTCGGATATCTCCCGAGTCGGATAATTTTTGGAGAAATTCAAATTGTGCGGGATGACCAAAATTTTCCGAAGCATTTTTACGCAATTCTGCCGTTTTCGGCTATCATAAATATATGATAGTATTTTTTATTGTAAAACAAAAT